>APFE030629335.1:0-24808 GCA_000404065.3 Pinus taeda
AGTAGATCTAGAGTAAAGATGGATCTATGCTAGTTTAATTCCCCATTTAAATAGGCTACATTATAGGTGAATACCATGGGTAAATACCATGTGCCATTTTGGTGAATACCATGGGTCAATACCATGTGCCATAGTTTTATTAATTCTAATATTAGGGTTAATAATGGTTTTTTTGCATGGTATTAATAACAATCTAGTCCATGGTATTTGTCCCATAGTATTTTGCCCATAGGTTTCACCTAAATATAACCCATTTTTGAGTGTTCGTAAATATAAGGTGACTTATGGAGTAAATATAAAAAAATGTTTTATTTGTTTACCATACCTCTCGTTTATTTATATGGCCCATAGGATTCACTTAAATAAAACCTCTTTCTTGAGCCTTCATAAATAGAACGAGGGTTATGGACTAAATATAAAAAGAGGTTTTATTTATTTACCATGTGTCTAGTTTATTTATATTTTTATTTATTTATCATACCTTTTGAGTAAATATAAAAAGACGTTTTATTTATTTACCATACCTCCACTTTACTTATATTTTATTTGTTTAGACCCTTGCATGTATATAAGGTGACTTATGGAGTAAATATAAAAAATGCTTTATTTATTTACCATACCTCTCATTTATTTATAATTTTATTAATTTACCATATCTCTTTATAAATATGGTATTTGGCCTATAGGATTCACTTAAATAAAACCTATTCTTGAAAATGGGCGAATGGAAGGTTGTAACTCCTAATTTCAAGGGCTAAATTTACCTTTTTTACCCTCTCCCTTAAAATAAGGTGGGCTATTTGAGGTGATTTGTAAAAATGTACTATGATACAAAATATTCGCCCACTAAAAATTTAAAACCCCTTAATTTCGCCAAAGGGCGAACATTTGCCCCTAAAATTATCCTTGCTATACTGAACCGGTCCGCGATTATGAGAATGATGATGATTTGGACTGTATATATAAGATAATAGCATGAGACCAAGATTGGGTGAATCCAACAGTAGATGGAAGAATTACATGGGATTGTGAGAGTTCTTGCACCTCGAACTCTGATGAATAATTAGAACACTCGCAGAATTGGTTACATGAAGTAACTACACTAAGCTATAACATGATGACCCAGTTGCTGCGATTTGTGTCATTGAAGGTAAGAAATATGCCTACTTATGATGGCCTGAATGATGTAGATATCTTTTTGGATGCATTTGAGAGGAAGGTACTAGAAAAATAGCGATTCCATGTTTTGGATTGGGCACTGTGCGCTACACCTGCAAGATTGTGGGGTAGATACATGGGAAGCTTTAATGATTGGCACGAATGTAGGAGGATGATGAGAACATGCTTTGGGAAGCCAAAGGCATGAATGATAGACAAGAATGATGGGCAGGATGATCTGCGTGCACACTTGGCCAAATGGGCTCAGGAATATGGAGAGAAGCCCCAACTTGAATAGATGCACTTGTTCTGTCACACCTTGGATGTCGTCTTGATGAATTAGTACATAGAAACAGAGCTTCACCATGGTCTAGGTGAATGGGATATCTTGCGTGAAGGATTCATAATGACATTCATCTTGGAAGATAGGTTTGACTGTATTGATGAGGTACTACAACAAGTGAAAGTAACAATCTCTAGGATACCGTAGGATCCTTTGGACCTAAATCAGCCTGAGTGGGCTACACATCTGAGATTATACACACAGAAGATTCTATGGGTAGGGTTGTCTTGGCAAACCCTCCATTAGGATTCAAAAGCTTACTGCAAAGCATGTGATGTATGTCAAAGGACTTGTAGACGATCGCGGAGGGATGATATGCCTTTGAATCCACAGATAAGATTACAAACCTTTGAGAAATGGGTGATAGATTTTGTGGGACCCATTCAGCCCCAAGGAAAGACAGGAGCAAGGTACATTATCACTGCAATGGAGTATTTGACTCATTGGGTAGAGACACAGCCTGTGAAGGATTGCACAGGGGTGACTGCTACAAAGTTCCTCTTTGAGTATGTGTTGACGCAATTTGGCTATCCAAAGATTTTGATGATGATCGTGGTACACACTTTCTGAATGAGACGATCAGCACGCTAATGGAAGAATTTCAGGTATATCACCAGAAGAGCACACCTTATCACCCATAGGTTAAAGAGACAGTGGAAGCATTCAATAAAGTTCTGGAGAACATGTTGACCAAGGTTTACAAAACTCAGTGAAGTGATTGGGACCTATGCATATCTGCATTCCTATGGGCTTATCGGACGACATGCAAGAAGTTGACTGGACAAACTCCCTTTAGGCTTGTCTATGGTGTTGAAGCAGTAATGCCTATGGAATATATTGTGCCTAGTCTATGCATAGTGGCCCTCACGGGTATGACAAATCGCTGAGCCCTGGAGGAAAGGCTAGCATAGCTGGATGAGCTTGAGGAAGAGAGATTTCTAGCTAGATTTCACCAACAGGCCCAAAAGAAGCATGAAAAAGTGTGGCATGATCGGCACATTAAGTTGTGCACCTTTAAGGTAAATGACCTGCTTTTGTTATATGACAGTAAGTTTGATAAATTTCCAAGGAAATTCAGAATGAACTGGTTAGGGCCCTATGTCATTAACGAGATTACCAAAGGAGGAGTGGTACAGCTGGTCAAATTGAATGGAGATCCCTTCCCAGGAAAGGTGAATGGCAGTCACTTGAAGCTATACACTAGCGTTCCAGCCATGTCACTAAATGAAGGTAGCACAGTCTTAGCACTTCAAGTAGCTGAAAGGAGGCATGGGACTATAAACTACATTGTCTGGGTTGGGGAGCTGTGCAATTGGAGGCTTGTGCGAAGCAACGAAGTGTTGCAAGGTTCATGACAGCGTGAAGGGAGCTGACTACCCAGGGAGAAATCGTGCAAGTCGGCCGAAAAGTGATCGTTAAAGTCATTGTTCATGATTTGATAGTAGAAATGAGGCCAAATGGAGTGGGCAGCCAGCATTTAAGACGAAATTTATGGCTCAAATCTTTGAAAATATGCCACCAATCTGGCATTAATGAACCAAATTTGTGGGGAATGGTCATATTTGAATTCAAAATACCCTATACACTACAAATCGTTGTCCAACGAAAAACACTTTCCATTTTGAGAATTGAGTTGTTGAGCTCTCAGACACACATGAACTGAGAATTCTTTGACGCTTTGAAAGAGACTCCAGCATTTTCAAACTTACCAGAGACATCGCAAGCACTGTTGGAAAGTGTTATGTCGGCGCCCACAAAAGCTATAGATACTGAAGCAGAGGAGTCGGTATCGGAAGTTGAGATGGAGGCAGAAGTAATTGCTCTAGAGATTGCTAAGGTACTTGCTGAAGTCCCTAAATCACTGAGAATGCCGAGACCAAAGACGACCCCAACCAAAGAGACCACCAAGGATAAAAACGACAAGCAGCTTGCCATACTAGTGCGTGCATCTCCAAGGAGAAACCAACCAAAACCCAGCCCACAAGAGAAAGGCGAGGCCATAAATTTGGAGCCAAAGGAGGAAGACATTGAAGACATCCCGATGGATGCTGAGGATGTGGGAGTCGAAGTGGAGAAGGTTGAAGCCCAGAAAGTGAACCTTATTATGCGGTTGCCTGAGTATGTCCCGCTGCGCAAGGCCAAGAGCAAGGAGCCGAAGGACATCGATGAGAGCAACACCCCCTTAGAAACCCCTCTACTACTGAATGGGATTATTTTCGATGGACCGTGCTTAGCGTGGGTGCCACTGTTGAAACTTGAGGACTGGGACTTGGCTGATCATGAGAAGTTCCCACACCTAGCAACCGAACAGTTAATACGCCGCATCATTGATACAAACACCAGAATGACCACATTGGAGCCACGGAGGTGGCTCAGAGGAGTAGACAAGGGACGGTTGCTCAACCTACCTTGGGTGTTGCACTACAACCACACCCCAGTGATATTATTGGTCATCAAGCAGCTGCTATGCTTGGTGCATGATGGGTGTCTATGGCTGGAGGAGCCAATACCCATCACGGACAGGTTAATCCATCGGAACACGTGATTGCCTTACAGAGGAGAGAATTCGGCCATGATATTTGGTGAAAAAGGTGGTGAGCAAGCCCTAGCAGAGTCCATGAAAGAAAAATTTAGACTGGTGAAGAAGCCGTGCAGATATTCTATATCTAGCATCTGCGACCCTGCTGTGAAGGTAGCTACACAGATTCTAGCCGGGAAAGTGATGAGGAAGTGTCATGCGAATGAGGTGCCAGTGCCTGTCATCGTGCTAGCAACCCAGTACGTCGAAGGAGTCTAGTTCAACTGGTCGGACTACCTTCGCGGAGAGTTCCTAACGAACTACCGCGAAGCAGAGGAGCTGAGCAAAACATTCCACTACGCTTGGTTCTTGCTGTCAATTGTGCTGGTAGTGTGGGAGCTGCTAGAGGATAGCCAGTTCCCATCAGTCGTGCTAGACCTCCCAGAAGTAGTGAAGTACCCTTTGTTGTGGGTGACCAAGGACATGCAGCGAGTCAAGGACAACAAGATCTTCTGGATCTTAATGGAGATGAACATCCCCATTGCCATCAATTGCAAACTACGATTGTCACCTACAGTGTATGCCAACCTACAAGGCTTTGCAGAATTTAAAGAAGACTTCCACCATGTATCCATTAGGGCGTGGAAGGACCCTGTGCAGAAATGGCACCACTTGCCTTACCCAGCAACGAATGATGCCATTGATGCGGTACTTGATCAATGGCCAGCAGAGTAGTGCACTGCAATAGACTTGGCGGTGGGAGAAAGAAAGTTCACCACACAGAAAAAGAAGGACGTGGCCAAGCTTAAGATGACACAACATGCAGAAAAGAGGAAAAAGGAGGCCATTGAAAAGTCCCAGTTGAAGTGCGAGGCCAAGCAGTAGATAGTAAAGCAAACATGTGGGGCAGAGTGAGGCTCTGACAAAGGCGCACAGTCGCCTTCACCTGAGATAGAGGAGGAGACAGACAAGCAGCACGTTGCAGACCCATAGGAGACGTCCGCTCACATCAAGCACCCAAGGGAGCAAGAGAAAGGAGGGTTGAGGAAGAAATAAAAATCTATCAAGACATCACTAGACCCTATCACACTAACAGAAGGTGACCTGCACGACATCGGTGACACAGTGTGGGATGTCACCGCAGAAGCCCTGTAACAATTTAAGCAGCAAAAACAGATAATCTTGGGGGCTATCCAGAGAATTTTATAGGAGTTGCAGACCCACGTGTCTTAGGCTGGCACAATGTCCACCAACCTTGCTATTGACACTTTAGAGGCTACCAAGATGATGTGTGTGAAGATCTCCAGTGTGATAGTGCTTCCTGATGGAGCACTAACCACGGAGAACGAAGCTGACAGACCCACTCTCAGTGCCCTAAAGGGAGTAGGGTTAATCTAGTAGTGCTCCCTGGTGAAATGCTCCACCTCTTACAGGATGGAGTGATTGTAGAGCTAAGGGCCAGTGAGCGCCACACCCTCCAGGTGATCAGTGAACATTGAATCAACAACGAGTAGATGGCACTATAGAGAGACTCTGCCATCGTAGTTGTGAGAAAAGTGACCAATCAGAACAAGCACATTATGTAGGTCATCGAAGAGGCATGCTAAATGGTCTTGGAGTTGGCCATTCCCGAGGAGGAGCCAGTCAAAGTATGCATTTGCAAGCTGGCTACTAGGATGCGTGACATTCGTACTAAGATGGTGAAGGTTCAGTTGGAGTTGAACCTTCAAATCACGGAATTATAGTTGAAGGCCCAGCCTTCAACTCCACCAGAAGTAAAGGAGCAGTGGGTGACCACTGTCACAAAAGCAATAGCGACGGTGGATAGTGCAGTAGCAGACTGCATGCAAATTTTTGAGCAGTGGTTTAAGGTCCTAACAAGCTTGCAAGAGGACCCCAATGTACAACACCTAGAGACGGAAGCACATGAGCTACAACAATGCTATGATGACGTTAAGGGCACAGTGTGAACCATCGCATTGACACAAGGACTAGCAAAGCTGCAGGAGGCCAAGCAGCTGAAGGAACAGGTGGATGCAGCACTACACAAGGAAGCAATGTTGAAGGCACGACTGAAGCCTTCGCTGGATGAGGCTTAGATAGTGAGAAGTTCTATTGAAGGCAAGCTTGTTACATTGCAAGTGAATCAACAAAAGCTTCAAGCTAAGAGTTCAGGAGCAATAACTGAGAAAATGGTCGAAAACGCGAAGCAGGTGACTGCACAGTACACAACTCAGGTTGTGGTCATACAAGTCAAACTAGAAGGTCTTCACGCAAAGATATCCGCGCCTTTCGAGTGGCTCGAGGGCAAGTCACGATGTTTGTGTTGGGGGCCTATTGGGAATGGGATCCCCCAAGGCCACTCTTGGGGCTAAAAGCCCAAGTTTTGGGTCAAATTTTGTAATAAACTTGTAAAGTCTCCGCATTTTGTGGCCGCAGAGCGTGAAGGTGTCATGAGTCATAAAGGGTTGTCTGCCCTTAGTTTTGTAAAGTAAAGTCGGCTATAAAAGATCTGCCTATGGTCTTCGGACCATGGAATTGTATAAAAATATCTAATTAAGTAAGCTCTAAGTAGTTGAATAGTTCAGATGAGTCTTAGAGAGTCATAGCTCTCAACTAAGAAGTCTAAGTTTTGGGTCGTAGCATAGGTAGAGGCTTTGTAGCTGAGTGTGTAGAGGCCTAGGGTGGAAGTCCGCAACTGAGCGCGCAGAGCCCTGCAACTATGTGCATAAGGAGGATAGAGTCTGTAATTACTTGAAAATATCAATAAAGAGAAGTATTTTGCAATTTTGTGTCTTGTTTCCAGTTACTACATCTTGACATGTTATGTATGAATTTCATTTATAATGCTTATATGATGCACGAATGTATGTAATTACGTTTTTTAAGTGAACGCAAGTAAGAACATCTATTTACGTGGTGCTAACTATGATAGTTTAATAAGATAATTAAAACGCTTATACTAGTTTGGGGATCTACACGGTATGCTACCCTACTAGTGCAAAAGTACCTGAGCCGCAGGTTAGGGCTACGCAAAGGTCAATCATACCTTTTCATGGAGGTACTGAAGGGTGGAATAGAGGGCTAGTCCGATAAGCTCTAGAACTAAGTGACCTGCACGAAGGCAAGAATAGAAGGAATAAAACAACATCACGACCATCTTAGGGTGTGGAAACTTGGTTCTAGCATCCCCCATACTACTTTGGGTGAGACTTCGGTCTGCTCTCTGTGGGCTAATGCCGAAAGGGCCAATAGTATATGGATTTGTTTGGCTAACTAATGCTTAACCTGGGTCAGGCCCCCACAAGCCAACACATAGCTTCAGAGAATATGTTCATCAGAAATTTTAATAGAAAATGATCTTAGTAAATCCATCCTATAGGTGGGTCATGATCATAAGCATAGTTTCATAAATGTGTGCATTAAATAAATATGTAGCTTGACATGGTTATCCAGTGGTATGAAACCTTCATCAACAATATGAAACTTCAATAGTTAAATACCAAACCACTGTGTATAAACATAATTACTCCAAAATAACTTCTTACCAACCATCTAATCTCCAACCCTTATGCCGTGGTGAAAACTTATTCTGAAATAAATCACAAAAGAATAACTCATCAAATGCACACACAATATGATTAATTCCCTTGTCCTTTTATAGCCTATTGGCTTGCTAATAACAGAGGAAAATCCCAGGGCTTTGTTGATGGCAATCATTGAAGGCATCAAATAAATGTTTCTCAACCTTCCACACACAAATACCTTAGGAAAATCCATGGTTTAGCCAGATATTTTTTGTTTTTAAACACTAATAGATAGTAATGTTGTCTCCCCTTTCAAGAAAAGAACTATAACGTTGGTCTTGAACTATAATCCTACGTTTCCCTAAGGTATAGTCCTCATCGTGGATAGTAAATATGTGTTACCCTTGTTTCAATCCCAAAATACAGTCAAATCTTAGTCAAACTTGCTCCAACTTTTGTTATTCCTTATTCAGTACATATAGGACCTATTCAAGCCTTCACAAGTCTCCATGGCACCTCATTAACTTCTATAATAATCAATAAGCTATCCTCAACCAATTATTTGTGTTGCCTTAGTTTTATTCACTTTCAAGCATATATAAACATCATCCATCCTCTTGCAATTGTTCTAGACCCTATGAAACATGTTATAACTCCTATGCAATCATCAAAACTCTTGCAATTCCATTGCAATCATTAAGAGTCATCATCCATCCATGACCTAGCTAGGCACATCAATTTTGCATGCTTACCAACAATGTCATAGCGTGACAAAGTCATGATGATGCAATGTGACAAGTGTTATAATGTGACAAAACCATCGTGACGTGATGTGACAAGTTGACATCAAGGCCAATACATTAACCATAATGTCAAAAATCCTTCACACATCCTACCATGAAATTCAACATGCTAGAGGATGGCCTCATGAATACAATAATTCCCATGCATCACATCCTTGTCACACCATCTGTGGTAACATGATTGGCATTTGCAAATGTCAAGCAATCCAAAATACGTTTTCCCTCATCTCTTGGTTCCCATCATTTGTCCTATGATCCTTTCATCAACATGATAGTCTATGACTTTTTTTTGATAACCTTATGTGATATGGTTGGATAACCACTATCTTAGGAAGAAGATCTTGAATACATTCTAATCCTCCCTATAGGTGCCAAATATTAGATATTTTATTGATTGGCAAGCCTCATTGCATTTTTTTATTAGAATGATGACTTGTGAATTCCCTTTGCAACTAATGTAACATGCCCATGTCTTGTAGCAATGAGAATCCCTCTCCCTAAAGCTATAATTATATTGCATTATTGCTTTTTATAACCAGGATACCTACAAATATCCTTAATAGCTCACCTTTATCATTTTTAAAAGCACCTTTTAGGCTTGCCAACCTCAAGTTTCCCTTTGAGGTGATGTCAAAATTTAGATTAATGAAGCTAGCAATTGTATCTTCCCATTTGTTTGGGATTATTCCTTGAGGAGCTTTCCTAGTTGACACTTCGATTACAACAAGTGGAGATTTAAATATTTTAGGATGGATGCTTCCCACATTAGACATTGTAAGTCTTATTCATTCCATGACGTGATTAGCATGGTTTCCTAGATGCCTTGTTTAATATTGTCCCAAAGCTTGCCTACTTCTATGCACTCATTTTTAAATATTCCACGATTTGTTTTCTTCCAAACCTCCGATAGCAAAAACCATGGGAAAAGTTTCCATGCTCAATTAATAATGGGATTGCTATAAATAGTTGATCTCCATGATGCTATTATATAAGATAAAATTGTTTTGTTATGATCTAAGTGTCTGAAAGTGATAGCATCGTTGTCCCATAGAGAAAGGGAGGAGTCTAATTATTAGAGATTTCTATCTTTTTCGTTGAAATTTGATGATACAAATTTTGGCAAATCAAGAATTAAGTTTCTTAAATTTTTTTTTTGAGTGTATAAATGGATTCAACACCCTAAAAGACCCTTCAAACACTGAATTTATGTAGGTTACATCAATAAAATTTAAGATCCAAAAAATTTCTAAGACTTTTTTGTTAAAATTGACCAAAAATGTTTCTTGGAAAAAAAAAATGTCTAACAATTACACTGATGTTAGGGCAGTTGCAAATAAGTTTGGCCATTTTCCCTTATTTTATCCATGAAGGACATGCTGAAGGCCCTAGAAATATTTTCCGGGTCAAGTTATCCCAAGTTAAGATTTTACCCTTAGTTAGCAACCCCAAATGAAAAAAGGGTATTTTTGGCCATAAATTATGTTTCCAAATTTCTAGCCACAATTCTTTCTTTGGTAATTTTAGGTGTCCTACTAATAGGCGGTAGGATTATTGAGATTGAAGTAAACCCATGGCCTGCAATGACACGAAGCCTTTTCTGGGCCATTGTCAACCTTTATCTTATGTGTTTTCATCTCCTACTAGAAGCTCTCCTATTCAAGATCCCAAGAGCCATCCCAACCACTCAGGTATCTGCCCCTGGGTCCCACTAATTTTTTAATATATTAAACCTCTATACACTCCCATGCTATGGGCATGGTAACGTCCAGAGAGATCTGGACGCTCCCAGAAGCCTACATGCCTGCATCCAAGGATTACTTCCAGGAGACCTGTGCCAACGTTCGCAGGATTTAAGGCACTTTTCAAGCCCAGAATTCTTGCCACTACCCAGAACTTGTTGTAACTTTTGGAATCCAAAAAACACATGATGACAAGACTAATAAACCAAAAACTAACTCTAGGACTAGGCTTGACCATCCACAACCAGGACTGACATTCTGTCAAACACTTGACATCAACACAATCTACAGGTCTAGGATACAAGAAATAGCATGAATGGCTGAAAAATCTTATGAGACATGACAAGAAGGATCACCACCTTCTCCCTTGAACTTTTATGACATCGATTAGATCTTGCTTCTATCATTTTAACAATTACAAGTAAATACATGAAATAACCATGACATGAACTAGCCAATTAGCCATGCTTATAACTAGCATAAAACCATGGAAATAACAATGATATAACAACCATTAAATCCAAATATAAATAAGTACAAAAGTAAGAGAACTTAGCTTTTATTAAACATAGGAAAATACGACCAGGTTCGGGACTTCCACATACCACCCATCCGTAGACATGGTTGAACCAAATCTTTCTTTCATCCAGTCACCCACATGCCATATTCTAACCATGAATGTGGGATCTTATGGATAAACCAATCCAAAATAACCAATAGAATCCAAAGGTTAAACCACCTCCACCCTCACCAAACCATGATCACACCAAAACTGGTGCTCTCATCACAAAACCGAACTGAACTTGGAATGCCATCGAGAATCCATCACTATCCTTGAGGATTTTTTTGTCTCCTTGTCTCTCAAGCTTTACCGCAATCCAATCACAGATCACTAGGCCCTAAACCGAGACAACTACCTTAGGCTTTACCATGTATTCTGCCAAAACCAGTCAAGGGATTCCTATGACATGGGGAATGAACCTTGAGACCACCTCCAACCTCGATTTCGAAATCCATTCAGCAATTTGAAAGGTCAAAACCGAGATCAACATCCCAACACACCATGGCATCCAAAAAAAGGAAGGACTAAGCTGAAAAGCACTCATATAAACCAAATAATAGAATGATACACCAACATGCAAAGTCATGCATGTCAAAACCAACTATGAAATCACACATGAGATATGTTACCTACAAGTATTCCTATTGAATTTGCCTAATCCTTCTCTTCCTTGCTTGATCCTTGTTTTCCTTCCTTCCCTTTTTCTTTCTTTTCCTTCCTTGCTCCAAAGCTAGAGTACTTCCAAGAAAACTCAAAGTGTCTAAGAGAGAGAGAGAGAGAGAGAGAGAGAGAGAGAGAGAGAGTAATGAGAGAGCTCCAAAACTGAACTGATAAAAGCTTACACTAACCAACCCTGAGCCAAGAGCTTTCCAACTTATCCTCAGAAGCCTTTTTATCAACGAGGACTCTATTTTCTTCAATTTCCATTATTTTCCTTCAATTTCCTCGTCACATCCAATTTGTGAACTTTCACTTCCATTTTCTCCTATTTTCCTTTATTTTCATAAATAAATGTGCCAAAAATGCCTTTTTTTCCTTTTTAATTCCTTTGCCTTTGCCGATTTCCTTAGCCATAATAAACCAAATGAACACCCACACCACGATTTCCTACCCAACATTCATCTTGGAATACGTGTCCCTTACCCATGGTCTTAGTTTTCATTTATTAACTTTTATTACATGGAATTTCCACTAGGGTTGTTACATCTATTGACTTTTTGTGTTGGAGGGGATCTAGTACTATTCAAGTTGTCTTTTTTTTTTATTTAGAAAAAGACTTACTGGTTGTAAGCCTTCTCGAGCCCTCCATGCTGACAGCTATTTCCATGTGTCATCGTAAAATAAAACATTGTGTTTGTACATGATTTTCCAAAAGATTTGGTTTTGAATAATGTGCTTGTTACTCTAGGAAAAATTCCAGATAGGGAGCCTACAATGATTCCATCCATGCGTAGTTGGTAGAATAGTAACTAGTTATTAAGTATGTTATGATGGTGATCTTATGAAATTGGGGTTTTTTCAATAATGTTTTCTAACAACTCGGTGTCTATATAAAACATTTTGTATATGCCACTAGCGCATGAAAGAAAGTGGGTTTTCACTCTCAATTGAAATTTAAAAAAAATGCATTTTTTTCAATTCCAAGAAGAAATTATGTTTAAATATTTAAAAGTAAATTAAAGTATTCATTCTAGATATGTTGAAAAGTGTCAAAATCTTCATCTCTTCTTTCTCTCTCTCTCTTTGCTTTTTTTTTCTTTTTTTTAATTTGAAATCCAAATTTGATGATTTGGAATAAAACTATAATTTATTGTTCAACAAAAAAAATTATTACTAACTTTCTTGAATTTGTAAATACATATGTTCATCATCAATGGATCAAGTTATTATTTCACATTTATTTAATATAATTAGGAAATTACATAGAATCAAATGAAACTTGATGTTATTAAAATACAAAGCATATCTTTCTTGAATGGAAGGAAAGATGAAGGCTATAAGGGTTATACTTTAATTTGAACAATTAACTTCATTTTAACTTTTTAATATTGACAAGTTAAAATAATTTTTTTTTTATATGAAAATTAAAAGCAATTTAAAATCTCATATGGAGGGAATTCAATAGGTGCATTTACTTAGTCTATATATAAATCATATGGAGGAAATTCAATAGAACTATTTTTTTTTTTTTATACTTTGGACACCATTTCTTAAATACAATGAAATTGTTCTTTTTTCTTTTAGGTAAATGGTCCAATCATTCAAACCATTGTAATGAATTTTTATGGGAAATCAAATATAATATTCATTTAAGGATATCGTTGTAATGTTCAATTAAAAAAAAAATACCAATTTAAAACGAGCAACACATTGTTCCCAAAAAATAAATAGCTTATTAGGATCTTTTTCCATGAAATTTGTAGGCCAAATAATTGGTGCACATGTGTATTATGATGTGTTCCTCCACAAGAATAGAGAGATAACATTATTTTTGGTCAAAAAAAATGAATGGTTAAGTTGAATATTAGTTGTTCAATATTGAATTTATAAGAATAAGGAATCAAACTTGCATTGAATTCAATTTTTATCCAATTTTTATCCTTGGTGTCTACTGGTGTTTTCATATTGAGTAGGCATAAAGAAAACATGTAGGTGCTCTTCATAAATCCAAGTAGAATAGGTAGTAAATGCAAGCAAGCCAAGCATACAATTTGCTTAATTGGAGCCATAAAAGATTGGTAATTACCATATGTAAATCTAAATAGTAAGAAGATGGAAAGTTGATTCTAATTGGAATTTTTTCCCTCAGTGAAAAATAAGAAAAATCACAACAATTAAATATTTTAATCTTAAATATTAATGCATATATAAACTCTATGAAAATAATATTCTATTATATAAAACTGAAAACATTTCATTTTCTAATTATTAAAAGAGAAGAAAAATTACTATATATAAAAAACATAAAAAATAACAAATACTATAATTTATAAAAAAAATC
Organism: Pinus taeda; assembly: GCA_000404065.3. NCBI lineage: Eukaryota > Viridiplantae > Streptophyta > Pinopsida > Pinales > Pinaceae > Pinus > Pinus taeda. The sequence continues at coordinate 13,652 of APFE030629335.1, forward strand.
TCTTATAATTAAATTTCTGAAATAATATTTCTTTTAAAAATTTAATAAAAATTTTTTCGGTAATTTTTTATGGGTAATGAAAATAATTCATAACCTTTATATAACGCTCAAGAAGCACTCTTGAGAGACATTATGACTTTCATTTTCGAAAAAACAATTAGAATATGCATTTTATTTGACTTTGATCATATCATTCCACATTTTAATTAATTGTATGTAAATCATATAAAATTTATAATTGTATTTTGTTGTTTAAGGACGTTAAATTGTATTTCATGCCCATTCTTTAATATATAATATTCATTTCATTTATCCAACTTTAATTATATTGAATTTTGTTTAATATAATAAAAAATAATAATAAGTCATATATTTATGACAATTTCAATTTATTAGGTTAATTTTATGTTATACAATTGCGTTAAATTGATTTCATATATGTGAAAATAATTTAAAAAAAACTATTACACAATATATATTGTGTTTAATTCCTACGATGTTGTATGATAATTTCATTTCATTTAATTAGTTTTATTTTATGCCTTTTATTGTTTAATTAAACGTGGAAGTTAATTTATATTGGATTTATAAATAGGGTGTATTAATCAATTTATATTGGATTTATAAATATGGTGTATTGATTATTTTTATTATTTTAATATAGTGTCAGAACTAATTGTGTGATTTTTTTCCTTATTTAATATGGAGATATTTTGAAAAAAATGGATAACATGAAATTATTTCAGCATTATTATAAATAAAATGTTTTAATGTTCATCTTAAATGAAATTTAGAAAAAAATTATAGACAAGGAGTAATTGAAATGAATGAAGGATATTTTAACTTCCATGTGATTAAAAAAAGTTTGTGGGACCACCAATCTCTTTGTTTTTTTTTTGCATTTCAATCTTTTTCTTATTCAAACCATTCCTTTTGCTGAAAAGACAATGTCAAGAGATTGATGCTAAACATATTGTCATGATTGTCTGTGTTGTCTCTCAAAGATCTTCTCATGTCTTGTCCTATAAACATTTTGACTAGGTAATTAAAATTAAAAATAGAATTAATAATTAAAATAAAATGAACTTAAAATAGTCAATTTATGGTCTCTGATTTCTTGCTTCTATAACGTGAAAATACTTTTACTCTCTCAAAATAAATTAAAAGTAATAAAAATATAACATTAAAATAAAAATAACTTCATGGTATTCAGGTGGAATATATCATATTTAAAAGGGGAAATAAAACCAACATACATCCATTAAATCCAATCTACAAATTACATAAAAATTAAAAATGAAAATGAAAATAAAATTAATAACATGAAAATATTTTTACTCGATAAAAATAAAATAAAAATATAAAAAATAACTTTAAACAAAAATGAATTCATGTATTCACTCATGATATTCATATGGAATATCACCTATTTAAAGAGGAAAATTAAACCATCGTAGATCAAACTAGCATAGATCCATCTTAATTATGATCTACCAAGTATTGTGATCCATCATCTCGCGAGATGCAAACCTCTTTTAGAATGAAAATAAAAAAAATGTCGACTAATTTATTTACATAAATTTTAAATATATTATTTAATAATATAAATATGAAACCCAAAAAACACTCCATTCATTAACATAAATTTTCAACACATTATTAAACGATGTAAATATAAACCTCCTCTTATTATTCCCGCAGCCAGCCCATAATATCTTATTTAGTTTTTTTGGTCAAACCCATATTAATTTGGGTTTGTTCAAATTTTTTTCCAAATTTACTCTAATCTAACATTCGAAATTAAAATTTATTATTTAAATAATATTTTGAGCTATTTATTTTAAATTAATTAAAAAAATCTTATTATATAATTATTATTAATATATACCCATCTATACCCTACTTTAAAATACATATGCAATCTGTACCATACTCTAAAATAGATGCAATCGGTATCATGCTCAGAAATACGTACCATGACTTAATGGAGTCTGTATTATGGTAAATTGAGGATCTCGTCCGATTTTCAGAAAGAATACAGTTGCCAAAGCAAAGGTAGATTTTATGATCGACAAATAATTTTATATTTTTTTTGACATTATCTTCCAAAGCAAAGGTAGATTTTATGATCGACAAATAATTTTATATTTTTTTTGACATTATCTTCCGGCGGTAGTCGCCAGCGGCGTTGATGGGAAACCCAAATGAAGGAAGCAGTGGCTGTGTAATCAATTTGACGAGAGAGATATGATACCCATTGTAATAAATAGTGAGGGAAAACCAAGTTTTTATGTATCTCAGATCTCAGATAATAAAAAATTGTAATTCTATATTTTTAAATTTATTTTATCATTCTAAGTTATTAACTCTTATATCAAAATGCAGTGTAAATTAAATGACATAATATAAGTTTATGATTTTGCAAAAATCAAGCCTCACATGCCCACGGCATATAAACATTATAACAATTAGTCATGCTCAATCCCTTGGATAATTTTAATATGAAATAAAAGAATGTCGGATCTATGTAGCAACCATTAAAAATATGTGAAATCAAAGTGTGTCAAACCATGTTGAAATATAATTACTTTTATAATAAATCACTAAAATTATAGCCAGTTAATATAAGAGAATAAAAGATAAAACTATCTATATTCAATTAATCATATTACTTAAATTTTATTTAGATTATCATTTTTTATTATTATTATTTTTTAATATAAAAAAATAAAATATTTATATTCCAATAAATTATACTAAAATTTCCATTTAACTTATGTTATTAAAATTTTAATTGGAAACTTATGATTACTTTAGAAAGATATTAGACCATTTATATAGCCTCTAAAATAAACTTAGCTCAATGTTTTAAATATATTTTTTCTCAATATATTCAAAATTTATTAAAATTATAATGAAAAATAATAATGAATAAAAATATATATATATATATATTAATTTTAGAAAAATAAGTAAAATAATTTAATTTAATTTGAAAACATAACATAATATATATATTTTATATTTAATTTAGTATTATTTTATTTATTAATCTTAAAATTATACACGAATCAAATACTTCATATATTAATATATAAACAAAACTTATATACTTGGCTCTCTCAGTCATTAGCAAATGACGTTAGATGAAATATCTTCCGTTAAACTGGCGGCCGAAACCCTCCATGCGTGTTACGTGTAGTCCTATGCCTATAAGGTTACCGTTCCGTCAAACCACGCATTTATGTTTTCTTAAATAACGGGGAACGGTGGTGGAAAAAACAAATGCAATCAATGAAGTTTAGCCTCCAGGGCATTGTGCATCCAATCCCATGAACTAAAGGTTTTCGTGCTCAAACCTTTGGTCGATTAAAGCGCCTTGCAATCAATCTGTGAACCTAAAATATGATGGCAATTGCTAAATGTGCGACCATAGAAACATTAATGCACCTGACATGGGGCGGTGTTTAACACCATATAACACCTCCGCGCGGTGATGAGAGAGAAAAAAACAGCGCGGGGGTGTTATATGGTGTTAAACACCGCCCATGTCAGCGCGCATTAATGTTTCTATGGTCGCACAAATAGCAGTCGCCAAATATGATCCCCTCACATCTCTCATACAACTTAGGAATCTTCGTTCGCATAGTTTATAGTTGTTATAAGTGCCTTGGACACCCTGATCACTCATAAAATTAAAACAAGCTCTCAACCCTTGGATCGCTTTACAAAGCCTCCGTATTTTTCATTATTTGTCACCCTCCCCAATGTGTGCACAGATTTCAAACCATTACGGTGAATTGATCTCCCTTGAATGTGTTGGCAGCAGGGTTTAAAATTGACGCCCGTTTAGTGTTTATTCTGAGATAAATACCTCACCCATAACTTGTAAAAAATTTATGAAAATGTCATAATGAATGGCATATGGAATACACCAGGCTGATAGTACCTGCACCCTCATAGATGAAAAATTCGGAACACCACATATGTGTACTCTATAGATTTTGTTGTACTATGTATGGATTTTGATGGCTTCCAGAGTGAGTCCAGACCATTACACAAATGGCAACCAATAAATCTCATGCTATCGGGCTTTAATTGGACCGAGGTTGTATATGTCCACCATTCAATTTTGCTAAGGCCGAAATCTAATGGTGGGCATATACAGCGGCCGTTCAATTAAAGCCCGATAGCATGGGAAATATGGCTCGCCTACACAAATTAGGTTGCACAATTTCCTAATAAAAAAAGTGTTTGATGTTAAAAAGATTATGTTTAGTATTATACAAATCTTGGTTACTTGTCACTGGCAGTTTAGAGTCTCCATCGCTCATACAAATCTTTGTCAAATAACATTCCAAAATTTCTACATTTTGGATTAAAATAATCCTGCACCTGAATCTATGTCAAATAACATTCCAAGGCTTCTACATTCTGGATTAAAATAATCCTGCACCTACCTCTCTGTCCAGACATAGACAAATCTCTGTCAAATAACATTCCATGGCTTCTACACTCTCGGTTAAAATAATCCTACACCTGCCTCTCTAATCCTACACCTGCCTATCTAGACATATTAGTACAATGCAAACTGCTCTTAACTTTCAAAGCTGTCCTCAAAGTCCCAACTTTTGCCAAGTTATTTCAGTTTCCAATTTGCCAACAAACCATCAGATATTTCTTGCCGAGAATCGAGATAGACAAACTTCGTCCTTCAAAGTGGTGCTCAAGGGAATGCCAAACTCGTAGTCTGAAGCATCCACGAGATAAGAAATATCCACCCCTGATTCCAAATATAGGGTTTGGACTTCTGGTATGTACAAATATCGGAGGCCACCAAAGTATCCACATATAATGGTTTTGCGCAATGCCAATATGGTTTTGTGATTTGTCTTTGGAATAGTGCAAATAATGTTTGTCAATAGTTCTCATGAGCCTATGTTGATAAAAATGGCAATGTTGTATTAAAAGAAATAAAACCCACTCGTAAGCTTTACGAAAGAGAGTCTGAACCACGAGAGTCTGGAATGCTCTACATTGTTCTTGCACATTACACATTAAATAGAAAACATGGTTTTACGGAAGTTAGAACAACATCCTTAGAAATAGAAACTAATTCCTATCCTGAGGTTACGTGAACCAACTCTACCTATTCTAGGATATTCTCTATTATCTTCAACACTCCCCCTTAATGGAGAATGGGTTCACAAATATGCCTAACATCTCCCTAAACATTTGAAACTTAACTTTTCCAAGATGCTTGGTGAAAATGTCTGCAATATTATCACATGTATTACAATATTCCAAATGGATTTCTTTGGATTGCACTTTCTCCGTGACAAAGTGGAATTGTGTATCAATATGTTTAGTGTTTTTGTGAAACATCGGATTATTGGCAAGTTTGATTGAACTCTGATTGCCGCATCTGATTGTTGTTGCGCCTATCTGTTCTTCCCCAACATCCTAGAGAAGTCTCTACAACCAAACTGGCTTACACGTTGCTGCACACATGGCTTGATACTCTGCTTCTGCGAGGACAAGGAGACTGTGTTATGCTTCTTGCTGCTCCATGTGATCACCCCAGATCCAATGTTGAATGCATACCCTGTTATAGATCTGCGATCATCTACATTTTCAGCCCAATTTGAATCTGCAAATCCTGCCAATCTAACATAAAAGGAGTGAGTGTAAATAATATTGTAATCTACAGTACCTTGTAGATACCTCAAAACACTTTTCACTACATTCCAGTGGTTTTCAAGTGGCTTAGACATAAATTGACTTAGCACACTAACTGCATAAGCCAAATCAGGTCTAGTGGTGGTTAGGTAGATTAGACTCCCAACCAGCTGTCTGTAAAGTGTTGCATCTACCGCTTTTGAGCCATCCTTACACTGTAATTTGATGTTCTGCTGCAATGGTACCGCTACAGGCTTACACTGATCCATCCTAAACTTTTCTAACACGCCTTTGACATACTTTGCTTGGGACAAAAATGTTTGACCTGAATCTCTCCATATGTCAAGACCTAAATAGTATCTGAGTTCACCAAGGTGTTTCATTTCAAACCCCTGTGACATCTGTTGCTTGATTTCATCGATTAGATATATAGCATCACTTGTATGATCAAATCATCTACATACAACGAAATCAACACTATGTGCCCTTGTTCATTTTTTATGATGTAAAGATTATGGTCATTTTTACTTCTATTATAGCCAGCGTGCAAAAAAAATGAATCAATCTTTTCATACCAAGACTTGGGAGCTTGTTTTATTCCATAAAATGTTTTCTTCAATCTACAGACTAAATGTTCTTTTCCTTTATGGACAAACCCTTCCAGTTGCTCTAGATAAAGCTCTTCTTTTAGTTCTCCATTCAAAAATGCAGACTTTACATCTAGTTGGTGCATCATCCAATGTTTCTTAGTAGCTAAAGCAATTAACATTCTGATAGTATTTAATTTAGCTACAGGGGTGAAGGTTTCTTCATAGTCTATCCTTTCTTTTTGTGAGTACCCTTTTGCTACCAACCTAGCTTTTAGTTTTTCTATGGTTCCATCTGCATTAATCTTCGGTTTATATAACCATTTACAACCTATAGTTTGCTTTCCTCTAGGAAGTTCAACCAATTCCCAAGTGTTATTTCTGATTATTGAATCATATTCCTGTTCCATGGTTGTTTTCCATTCACTACATTCATTTGCTTCTTTATAACTAGACGATTCAACCACATTCATCATATTAGTTATAAAAGCATTTTCCCTATATCTTGCAGGCATTTGAACTTTCCTACGTGATCTCCTGATTGGTGGGGTGGCTTCAAACCTTATTTGATCATCATTTTCTTTTTTTTCCCGCTGTTGTTGCTATTGTTGATGTTGTTGTTGTTGTTGATGTTCATCCTCTGCCTTTGTCTGCTGTTGACCCTGATTGTTCTCTGCTTCTTCTTCCACCAAATACGGAATGTCCCATTCCTCATTGTGCTCAACAAATTCTTCATGATCCTGCTCATGGAATTTGACATCTCTACTAACAAAAATCTTGTGAGTAGAGGGATTAAATAATATGTAAACTTTATACTGTGAACAATACCCTATAAAGGTACATCTGATGGCTTTTGAATATAATTTTCTTCTATCTTCCTTTGGAATGTGGGCAAATGATTTAGAACCAAATATTTTTAAGTGTTTTACTGCAGGCTTAAATCCATATAATACTTCATAAGGAGTTTTAGACTCAAGACTCTTTGTAGGACTCCTATTTTTCAAATAAACTGCAGTATTCACGGCTTCAGCGCAAAAACCATTCGAAAAATTCTTACCTTTCAACATACTTCTAGCACATTTCACCAGTGTTTTGTTATTTCTTTCTATTACTCCATTCTTCTGTGGAGTATGGGGTACTGTGAACTGCTGCAAAATTCCATAACCTTTACAATACTTGATAAGCTCATCCTTCCTGTATTCTCCCCCTTGATCAAAACGGAGAATTTTTATCTATTTCCCTGTTTATCTTTCAATCATATTTTTAAACTGCTTAAAATATTCAAATGTATGGCTCTTCTTACTTAACAAATACACCCAAGAAAACTTCGTACAGTCATCAATAATCAGTAGAAAATACAATGCACCTCCTAATGATTTTGTCTGCATGCGTCCACGAAGGTTTGTGTGCACTAATTCAAGTATATCACTCTGTTTCTTTTCTACTCGAACAGGGAATTCTTCTCTATGCATTTTTCCTAGTGTACGGGCATCACAATCATTATGTACTTGCTTTAGCATAGGAAGATCTCTTACCATTTCATTCTTTTGTAGTAACAACAAATCATTATAGTTGATGTGGCCAAATCTCTGATGCCATAGCTCTTCTGTAGTCAGGCTCGCTGCTATCAATGCTCGAACTGGTGGAGGTCTTACATCCAACTTGTACAATCCTCCTGTTCGGATTCCTGTAGCAATTGTCTTCATGCCATCTAGCAGATATTTAATATAACAGTTAGATTTAAAGAATTCAACTTTCAGATCTTGATCTGTAATCATGGATACAAAAATCAAGTTCTTTGTTACACCAGGCACATACATGGCATTATGAATTTGTTTTACATTACCATTAGGTAGAATGACAAAAACTTTCCCACACCCTTTGATTTGATGAATTATATTATCACCTAGGTAAATCTGTGCTCCCTCGTTGATTTCTTTAAAATCTTCGAACCAATGCTTGCCCCCTGTCATGTGTGTTGATGCTCCTGAATCTACATACCAGATGTCTACATCAACATTCTCATCATGATCTGCCATAAACAATCTAAAATTCTACACATGATTGTCGTTCGCGAGATGACCTGCATGTCTTTTTTGCTTCTATTGTTCTTCATGATATTTCTTCTTCCTGCACTCCATGGCAATATGACCCAGTTTTCTGCAATAAAAACATTTAGTTTCAGAGTAGTTTCTATTCGGATGCATACCTTGGGTCTGATCCAATCTTTTGTGTGAGTTTGCTCTGTTTTGTTGTTGTGAACTCCCTTTCCCTTTGAAGAAGTTTTTCTTCACCATTAATGCAAGATCAGCACTTTGGGGCTTCAGAGTCGATCTTCTTTCTTCATCCTGCATCAGTATTCCTGTCAGCTCTTCAAATTTCGGGATCTTCTCTCTGGAATTTATCCCAGTGATGAACATTTGGTAATCATCAGTGACACCATTCATGGTAATTGTTACAAGATCTATATTGTCAACTGTATGACCAATGTCTGCCAATTTGTTCTGCAAATCCTTGATCCTTGCTACGGATGAAGCAATTGTTTCATTCTCCTCCATCTTCAGGGATAGGATCTTACTCTTGAGGAACATAAGACGATTTGAATTCCTGATCTCATATAACTCCTTCAGAATTCCCCAAATCTCATTAGTTGTCTTATATTCTCTAATGTGTGGTATGATGTCGTCTTTCACTGACATCTTCAACAACGTCCTTGCTTTACCTTCTCACTTCTCCCAATCTATGATTGATGCTGATCCACCCACGAGCTTCGGCTCATCCCCATTTGCAATCATCCAAGCACTCTGAACGTCTAGCAGAGTCTGCATCTTGAATTTCCAATTGCATAATTGGAACCATCGAGCTTGTTATGCTCATTCAAGCATGCTTCAAGCATATTGTTATTCATATTGGCGATTTAAAAAAAAAATCGACAGGTAAAAGAAGATTTTAGATTTACCCCAGATCTGTGACAAAGACAGATCACTCATCTTCAATGTTGTTTGATCTCGCAGCACACCCGCAAATCACCATTGATTCCTTCACAGCCTCTAGACAACCTTCTCTTGTCAGCCTCTGCAGCCTTCTCTCGGAGCCTTTTTGTTGTTTACATGATCATCGCAAATGTACATCAATTTTCTAAGACCGTCGCAGATATACACCTAATATCCGAGACATCATCACAGATGTATGCCTAATGCTTGAGTCTGTCACAAATATACACCTAATATCTGAGACTGTCGCAGATGTACACTAAAAACCTGCGACGATTGGAAAATAAAATTCGCAAGAAGTGTAATAGTGTGATCGTCGCGCTTATCCACTCAAAACCTGCGATGATTTCGGTTTAGTCACACCCACCAGATAGTGTATAGGTTCCTCAGCTCTGACGCTCTGATACCATGATAAAATTGGCAATGTTGTATTAAAAGAAATGAAACCCATTGGTCAGCTCTACGAAAGAGAGTCTGAACCAGGAGAGTCTGGCTTTGCAGAACTCTCTACATTGTTCATGCACATTACACATTAAATAGAAAACATGGTTTTAGGGAAGTTAGAACAACATCCTAAGAAATAGAAACTAATTCATACCCTAAGGTTACATGAACCAACTCTACTTATTCTAGGATATTATCCATTATCTTCAACATTTGTAATCTTACAATGCAAGAAGCGGGTGAAGCCCTATTAGGAAATTGCAGAGCTTGGTTAGAGACATGCTTTTTCTCACCATTATTTGCCAAGGCCAGTAATTCCCAAAATCAATTTCTTAATATATATATATAATATATCAGTATATATATATTATAGTATAGTATTTCAGATTTGTTTGTCTTTCTTGTTGAAGTTCTTATTATCTGGGTTTGAGTGTTGTGATTTCTCCAACATGAATAAACATTGACATTGCACAAAAACCTTCGCAAAACCTGATTATTCTATGAGGGGTTGTTGGACCACGATTACTTGTGTTTTCTGTATGCCTCTTTATAATGCGAAAAAGAATGAGATCATGATTCTACTTAGATTAGTGGTGCTAAGAAAAACTAGAAGTACATTTTTTTCCCAGTATTTTTTAAATATCTTTTAGTTATATCTATCTAAAATTAAGATCATAGGAAAAGAAATCTTCCCTCAAAATAAGCAACCTTTATACGGCTCAACTCTCATCTTTGAATGAGCTAAGTTTATATTTATTGTTTCTGAATATAATGATCAAACTCAAGTGAATTTATAAAATTCATTTGAAATTCACAAAGTTTAATTATTTGAATTAATTTATTGGACCACACCATTTAATTACTTGAATTAATTTATTGGACTTTATATTTTTTGTCCATAACTTTCATTTTTGTTATGATGATTGATGATTTGTTAGGTTGTTATTTGGAAATAATTATGAGTGATTTTCTTATTATTTTAATAGTTGAATGGTTGTAAGATAAAAATATTGATAGATTTATTGTGCATATATATGTGTTAAATAAAACTAAATTTGATTTTTAAAATTGCTTTATTATTATGGAGTTTAATTTTTTTATTTTTGTTACTTAATCAAGGAGATTGCATCTTGAATTTTATAATTTGTAAAATTTTGAATTTAGTAGTTTGTAAAATACATCATAAGATACAGCTTTTACCAATTAAACTTCCATACAAAACTAATCATAATCTTATGATTTCTCTATTTTAAAAGCTTTAATTTAGAACATGTTTTGCTATTACATATTAAAATATTGTACTTGAATTTTCCAAATTTGTATTTGTATATGTTTTAAGGTTAGAGATTTTTTTTTTTTCCATAGAAGACATCTATAGCTTAGTGGAAGTATTAATGCTCACGACATGTAATGTGAGAAATTTGGAGCAATAATTTTACAATGGCGATATCTTA
>APFE030629337.1:0-34194 GCA_000404065.3 Pinus taeda
ATCCCTTTGTCTCATTTCCCTCCCCTTACCTCTGTGGGTAAATTTTTATTTTCTGAAGCTAATCATCGGTGAATATTGTAGAGAAGTTGAAAATTTGTGTTTTCAAGTGTTGGAAAAATTTGGCAAGTTGGGCAAGTGATCTTCAAGGCGTGAGGCCTTTGATTTGACCTCTAAACCCTTGCTCATTTCATTGTTTTACCTCGGCAATTTAAATAACTCATAACAGTGGATTTAAGTAGCATAAAATTCATATCTAAGATTTCTAGCACATTGTTGAGTCATTTAAGCAATTTGGGCATTAATCTCTTGGCATAGATCTAGTTGTTTAATGACTATTATCTCTACATAAAAAGTGCAATCAGATAGTCTGATATAACAATGAAAAGTGCATCTTAAGAGGGCTAAGATATCATAATTTCATTTGGGTCCTTATTTCTCATATCTGGCTAAGTATACTATTGTCCTAAAGGGTTTAATAATTGCTCATTTGAATGTGATTGGGACATAAGTAACATAAGAAAATTCCTTGCTCATGCTCTATATATCATAATTGTTCTTGTTTCATATCATAACTTCATTTGGGTCCTTATTTCTCATATCTGGCTAAGTATACTATATATCATAATTGTTCTTGTTTCATATCATAATTGAAAAGTGCATCTTAAGAGGGCTAAGATATCATAATTTCATTTGGGTCCTTATTTCTCATATCTGGCTAAGTATACTATTGTCCTAAAGGGTTTAATAATTGCTCATTTGAATGTGATTGGGACATAAGTAACATAAGAAAATTCCTTGCTCATGCTCTATATATCATAATTGTTCTTGTTTCATATCATAATTTCATTTGGGTCCTTATTTCTCATATCTGGCTAAGTATACTATATATCATAATTGTTCTTGTTTCATATCATAATTTCATTTGGGTCCTTATTTCTCATATCTGGCTAAGTATACTAATGTCCTAAAGGGTTTAATAATTGCTCATTTGAATGTGATTGGGACATAAGTAACATAAGAAAATTCCTTGCTCATGCTCTATATATCATAATTGTTCTTGTTTCATGGTTTTATAGCAAGTTGGCTTCTAGTTGTTTTAAGTGCACTAACACATTTGTGGTCGTGAGACTGATAAATTCCTCATAAGATCACATCTAATAGTTTCACTCTAATCTTAGATCACATTGTGTTGAATGGTTCAAGTTCCTTTGGTGCATCATTGAAATAACTCTCTCTCAAGTTGTATTAAGCATCTAATCATCTAAAGAACATTGCTAATATCAAAAGGAATCATTGGATAATAGCTCTTTTTCTCTTTTGCCATCATTGGTTTGTGGTCATTTTAAATCCTTGGTATATTGGCATTTACCTTGTCTAAATATCTTGAAAGGTTTCTAATCTCATTGATCATCTTAAGTATTGGCACCTTGTGTTGGCTAAATGTCATAATTGGTTAATTATAATTTATTTGGGTGAATATTTGTGGTGGTATCTTGATCAAATTATATCATTGGCATATCTTGTTTATTCATTCTCCTGTGGTTAAAAATCATCTCTTAATTTTCATTAATAAGTACTTATTGTCATAATTTAAAGATTGACTCATAACTAAGTACTTAAACTTAAACAATCTTAAACTCAAGAATCACTCAATCCATCTTGCATTGCATCCTGAGTCTAGTTGCATTAATTATTTACCTCCAAGCATAAGCTTGGTTGATAGAGATAATAGGACAACCCTTTCTCAATTTAACTTGAGGGACTCAGCACCTCTTTAGTGGTTAACACAGAGACCTTGCAGTCGTTAGAGCCACAATCTCTGCAGTGCCAGAGGCATCGAGTGAATAGAGCCTAACAGAAGGTATCGTTAATCAAGCTTTTGTTTGCTTCCTATTGGCCTTTGTATCACAACCTACTCTAGAGACTAGTTCTAAAACAGTCAAGAGGAAAGTTACACCTAGAATGAGCATCTAACTTAAAATTAACCAAGATTTTGCATTTCACCTAGTTGATAAGATTTGCACTTCATTCAGGTTAGTTGAGCATTTAAGCATCGGTCGTTCATCCGATTACTTGGCCTCTAATTAATATATTACTTGGCCTCTAATTAATATAAAGCAAGAAGTTGACTTGATAAGGCATTGGTCTCACATTCAAATCTAATCTAATTCAATTAAGTCTTGCTAAAATTAACCAAGTAGTTAGGCCATTCATTTATGTCTCGCGGACTTGTTGGTTGCCAACTTGTCCTCCATCTTCACATTTCCATAAGGACTACCCCCCTTAGCCTGTTGTTGGGAGACAGCTAGAACGGAGAGGTCGGGGATCAAAGTGACAGCCCCTAACCTGAGTCATTGTCATAGTGCTTGTACAATCTGAGCGACAACACAACTAACCATTGGTTCTCTAGGATTGGCACCCATACATCCTCATACCTAGGTAGGGCCCAAAACATTGCCCTAAGAGGTTGATGCAGCTAAAAGAAAAGGAAAGAGCAAATAATGGCCACAATGTAAAACAAAAGAATATTAAAATGCAAAAATATGGTTGGGACATACACATTAGCACATGGGAAAAAGCCTAGCATGAGCTCTACCTTACTCATTATGGCCATCACCTAATTCCTAAGTGCATGTTGCTCCTTCACGCCGTAAAGAAGGCCTCTCATCCAGGGGGCTGAAGTGGCTATAGACCGTTCGCAACATGCCCACTCAGAAGCGCTATAAAGCCAGCCAAGCCGTCCTTTCCCATCCAATATCTATCCAATCATTAGCCTCTTGCCCACCTGCCTCCTGTGTAGCCTTGACAGCCCCAGCTTCCAGCCCCTACCGGTAGAGTGACTGAGGGACCCTACCTTCCCGGCTTATAGGCATGGGGGAGCTAGCCATTCTGATTTATGTTCATGAAGGCTGGCTGCGGGGCCTTATAGAATAAAACCGAATTAGGATGGCATTTCACCAGGGACTGAGTGAGAAGTATATATAATATATATATATATATTATATATATATATATATTATATATATATATATAATATATATATTATATATATATAAATTTATATATAATAATATTATCTGGGCTAGAGAATAGGTAAGCCTCAGCAAGCCCTCGAGGCGAGGGACAAGCGGGTCATTTTAACTTATTGGGTGCCCCTCTCAAATAATAAGTAACTAAAAGGCCATTGGCCGAGGTCAGCTATACGTACCTCTCCTTTAATCAGTCGAGGCCGATGGCGGCCTTGACAGTCGAATGTGCTTACGCACCCTGTCGATTAGGGTTTGCCCTTGCATGTCCCAACCCTTGATGGGCAACGAGATGCCTCATCATTAAGGAGGTAATAACTATTATACATCATACACAGGAAGCTCTAACCCTTTGAGACACAAGCAATAATACAAAGAAAAATCAAGAAATAGTAAAAGGCGCATAAGAGGGGTTAACTCATGCACCCATGATTGCTCCCTCCTCACACCTATACACCGAGGATGAGGATCCCCATCATGCTAGTCCCTTTGACCATGGCACTTAACCTTGAAGTCTTCTCCCCTCTGTTCCATCATTATTATTCACTAACACATGACCATAGCAATTAACCATGAAGTCTTCTCCCCTCTATTCCATCATTATTATTCACTAACACCTATCGATTGAAGGCTAGACCAGGAAAATGTTACTTCCCCTTAGGGGTTGAAAACGCCTAATAGGGTTATCCATTAGCCACTCCTGCCTAGGGAGGTAACACCATTACGAGTTCAAAGCCCTAATTTTGGAAGGAAAGTCTTATTTGAAGTGTTGAATAGCCCTTTGCTTTCAATCTTGGTTCACTTGGACGCAAAAAATGATTATTGTACCTAATGACTGGTTGCTTTGACTAGACTTTATGTTGTGATTGTCAACTGGTTTAGTAGCCCAAGTCTTGGGCACCTTAATCACAAGTACCCAAGGCATTGGAGGACCATATTGACACCCACAGGTGAGGCATTGAGAGCCTTGGGTCTCTAAGCAGTACCAACATGACTTTTGCACTCGTGGACACCTCTTGCACCAAGATGTTCTGCCACTTTGCAGGCTATCTGATGATTCTTCAATATGACATACACTAAAACCCAGCATGCCCATGGTCGGCCACGGGACTCTTAGAGATATGGAAATTGATCCATAGCCTATATGAGGATGGTCTCATGATTCTTCAATATGACATACACTAAAACCCAGCATGCCCATGGTCGGCCACGGGACTCTTAGAGATATGGAAATTGATCCATAGCCTATATGAGGATGGTCTCACCTTCTGAGATATGGGAGAGCTAGTAGCACCTGGAAAGCCCTCAACGTTGGAGCAGATGTGGGCACATTAACCTGTTGGAGACTCAAGAGACCACATTCTAACCCGCAAGGTGAAATTCGGGGCCCACAGAGAGATTTTGACAGAAATGTGAGGTAAACCTTCACACCATGATTTTAGAGAGCTTCTACACCACTCATTGCACTCTAAAGCCTCAATGCATGCCTCATATAGCCCTACACATGGAGGACATCAGCATTCGGCTCACACGTGTGGGCATTTCACTTGATTTTATATTTTGGCTAATGGGTTGGCTTGTAACCCAATTTATTATTGTAATTTTACTTGAGATTTAGGGACTTTAGGCTAATTAGACGTTCCTCCTCATATAAATAGAGAGGATGGTCTTGTTTAGAATCATCACTTGGTCTTGGATATTTTGACCTCTTGAGATTTTTGGCCTCTTGTTCTAATGGGAAAAATGCGATCTATGAAGCAAATTTTGTCTTGAGCATTTATTCTTGTCTTTGGAGAAGTCACTTTAGATCAAGAATTGGCAATAATAAAAATTGAGCCAATTTCATTCTTTCGGCAAAGTTTCCACACTATAACGACAAAAGGAGGTCTCACCAAACGTCATTTCAAGTACTGTTGTACTATTGACATTTAAACAATCGTCAAAATTCCGACCATTGTTATCGTTTGATATCCGACATTGCATCGTCGGAGATCATCATCGACAGTTGTTATTTTCAACACATAATCATCAAATGTCCAATGAATTTTTCTTGTAAGGTTCATCAGATATCCGACGAATTTTCGTCATAATGTTCGCCAGATATCCAGCAAATGTTTCTCAGCATGTTCGTCAGGTATCCAATGAATGTTTGTTGAAAGGTTCATCAAATATCTGATGAATGTTTGTCAAAAGGTTCATTGGATATCCAATGGATCTTTCATCGGACATCAAAAGGATATGGGTCTGTCAGATATTTAAAAAAAATAACAGTCTCAGTTGGCTCTCTATCTCCATATTGAGAAAGGGATCTTTTGCACCTACTCCCATTTCAAGTAATAAATTGGGGTTCAAGTATGAAGTACCTTGGCTTTGTTCTCAAACCAAACGCTTATTGGATTTGTTCTCGGTGGCTTTCCTTAGTTGGCACATTAACCTTATTAAATCTGTACTTGAGGCAAACCTGGTATATTGGTTTTCTTTGTCATATATTGCTGTGGGAATTTTGGAAAAATCAAAGAGAAACGTTTCAATCTTTTATGGAAAAATAATAAAGGAAAGAACTCAATACCTGTGTTACAATGGGATAGACTGGCTAAACCAAAGCTGTTTGGAGTGGACACTGCAGAATACACATTAATTTGGAAGGGCCCTCACAACAAAGAAAATGTGGAGGATTATTAAAATGATGGTCTCTAGAAGCATGTTATTCTCGCCAATTATATTGCCCCCCTGTTGATAGAAGATTGTATAACGCTGACATTCAAACCTACTACTAATGCATCTATTACTTGGAAAGTCCTCGCATTGGCCCACCTTGTTGAAAATTGGCTTTGCCAGAAATTTGGCCATGGAAGAAGTATCAGATTAGGGTTTGGTTGAAAGGTAGGTTGTAACTTGTGAGGGTCGACATAGATTATCAGAGATTTCTTGGTTTAGATGGTCCAATACTAGAAGAGTGGTACCTTTTCATCAAAAATTTGCAAAGAAACTTCATTACGCTGGACATGGATGAAAACGTTTTGGTCAAAACATCCTGCAGGTGGATTAAACTGCCAAGTTAGGAATCAGGATACTCAACTAGCTTTTTGGATGATGATCCAGAAATGGCTACCTGGTGGTGGACGCCTGTTTGGATGCTCAGAAGTTGATCCACAAGTGGCTAACCTAGCAGTGAAAGCCTGTTTGGAAGCTCAAAGGTCCTCCATAGTCTAGGATTTTCTGCTAGCTTGATTTAGCAAACAAGATTCTCTTTTAGGGTGTGCTCCAGAGGAGATCATGGCAAGGTCCCAGGTTTTAAATTCTTTGGAGGAATAACGAAAAATCTGCACAGCATATTGTTACAAACTGCCCATTTACTAAGGAGGTACTGAAAGAGTTTATAACTCTAGCAGGAGAGAATGGAAAGTGAGGAGAATACCTCACTAGTGTACTTAAACTCCAGGTGGAAAACACTTCAGTTGCAGATCATAAGGCCCTTCCTTGTATTGCAGCATGAAGAATCTGGTTAGCAAGGAATGCCACTATTGTTGAAGAACACTCTTTCACCCCGAAGTTTTCTATAAAATTAGGTATTGTTTATGATGAGATTAAATTGGTTCCAAGCCCAAAGCCTGTGAGACAGAATAAGACTTTAGAAATACACATAAAGACACCTTGGAGTTTCTTTGATGGTAAATGTGAAGGAAACCCTTGGGGGTGTGGTGCAGGGGTGCTTTATATCTTTCTAACTCTCTTTACTACTCATTCAAATTGGTTCTTGGGAAGGGCTCAAATAATTGGACAGAACTGAAAGCCTTGGCAGCCTTGTTAAGAACTGCTATAGAGCAAGTGGTGAACTGTTCCAAGTCTTTAAAGATTCAAATTTGTCAATTGATTGGATAAATGGGAAAGCAGAAATGCATAATATCTGCCTCCACCCAGTGATGGAACAGGTCAATCTTCTCAAAAGAAATTCCAATCAGATATCATTCACTCACATATGTAGGGAACATAATGATCTGGCACTGGGCAGACAAGCTTTCAAACCTGGGAGTTCATGTTGCTGAAATTTTCTTAAAAATGGCAGTCGACAGGACAAATGGGGACCAGCCCCAAGAAACTTGGGCTTCTCTTACATAACCTTGCTTTTCACTGTGGATCAAAATGACAATAGCACCGGTCTTCTCCTTGCTCTTTATAGCATGATCTGGAGGTGTTCTGCTTATCTCATGATAATAGCACTTTTTTCATTTGATCTTTCAAATAGCTTTATTTTATCATTATAATAGGCGTTTTTATTTTATCATTATAATAGGCGTTTTTGATATATATAAAATAGAATCATGCTATACAGAATGTTGGTTTTAAACCTTTTTTAAATCTTTTTTGGACAGTATTAGGGACGGTTATGGTCTATTTAGTTTTTGTTCTCAGAAGCAAGTATAAGCTGTAACTTCTTTAATCTTGAATATAAGTGGAAAAATAGGTGCCACGTGTGTCAGATTAAGGGACATCCAACATACATACATCCCCCAAACCATTCAGAGATATCTCCCATTTCAGTATAAAAAAAAATTGGTGATATAAAGCAAATTCCTCTGTGTTCAGATAACGTATAACATTGTTATTAGAGCAAGTTTCTCTATTTTCTATAGCAGAATTTCCTGGTGCAGGAGGTGCTTCCTGTTTGATAGTCATATTGGAACCATTTCTTGACTAATTCTGACCTGACAGAATCATTTCTAGTGACCAGATCCAGTGCCAGTTAGATCAGAATTGCAATTAATTACGAATGACCAACTCGGATGGTTATTCGAAAGACATGTGGTGACTACCAGATTCCAAGCCATATCAGAACGAAGGTCCAAAACCACCAAGGAGGGATCAATTCTGGTTCCTTTGGTGGTTTTTAGCTAGGTTACTCATAAACAAAGCAAGAAGAATATTGAGGCTCACTGGAAAATGATGCAACAGGACCAAAGAAAAATGAGAATTCATAACGCTTCTCACATTAAGGGATATGAAAACCAAACATGAAATATGAAAGATTAAAATCTAAGGTATCACAAATATGGCAGGCTCCAATGAAATCTGTAAGAACAGAGCTAGGTTAGCATGGATTTCAACAAAGGCACTGGAGTAGTGCCCCTTCCACATAATCCTCGGCAAGATCATGTGGTGCGCTCCAATGCAAGGAGTCCACCACTCATGAGTCCTACCACTCACGGTCAAGGAAAAGAAACTCTGAATTGATGACTTGCTATTCAAAAAAAGCATGGAGACAAGAACTTAGAACAGAGAAAACCTATATGTGTCTCTAAGCTCTACTAGAGCTACACTATCTATTAGTTCTATGACGTCCAATCTACGCTCTGGGACAAGAGCTCTTCAAGAGTCTCTCAGAAGAATGACAACCTGTCATGTATGTCATGGATTTCAACAAAGGCACTGGAGTAGTGCCCCTTCCACATAATCCTCGGCAAGATCATATGGTGCGCTCCAATCCAAGGAGTCCACCACTCATGAGTCCTACCACTCAAGGTCAAGGAAAAGAAACTCTGAATTGATGACTTGCTACTCAAAAGAAGCATGGAGAGAGAGACTTAGAACAGAGGAAACCTATATGTGTCTCTACGCTCTACTAGAGCTACACTATCGTTCTATGACGTCCAATCTAGGCACTGGGACAAGAGCTCTTCAACAGACTCTCAGAAGAATGACAACCTGTCAGGACGATGTCGAGAAGAGGTTCAAGACCTTACCAATCTAATAGCCAAAGAAGTATGAATCTCTAATTGTCATTTCCAGCCCTCAGTAGGCTAGAAAAAAAGATTGAAATGATCCACCTGGAAGAGTCTAGATGCGATGGGCCACATAGGGCCTATTACTTGCACCGCCAGAAAACTGAACAGAAGAAACAAATGATGCACCTGATGGGGTATGTCTGAGTACATCCCTAAAGGGGCTGAGATTTGTGCCCTAACACTTTCCTTATAAAAAATGCTAAGCATCTCTGGTCTGGTTATGGGAAAAAAGTAGTGAGGAAGACTCTCAAGTTCCTGTAGAAGGTGGCAGGAAGGTGGCAGCACTTCCCTTCAATTGTGTAATAGATGGACATCATAAGAGATAAGACCTTCCTGTAATGCCTATCATATTGTTACGAATTGGGTGACAGACAAACCTATATAGCAAAAATTTGTTGAACATGTTTAGCATGAGATTTTAGCACTTGGAAACCTAGTGAAACCAATAAACCAACTCTTTTAAAAGACTTGGGGTGAACATGCAAGAAATGTGCAGGTGAACCATAGACCCTAATTCCCTTAGTTACTCTATCTGGAAAAAAAGAAAAATAATCAAGTACCAGTGGGCCTTATACATGTGGGCCTTATAGATGTTGATTGACACATGGATAGAAAAATACAAGCCTAATAGTTAAATAAGAACACAACTAAACACCTGAAAAACCTGGATCACTTCTAGATCTTCTGGTTATCCAAACATGCTCGGAAAAGAAACATTTAAATACCTGATAGAAAGAATATGAATTCTGGAAGATTGGTGGACAAGGCCATTTTGCTCCCTTCTATTTCCATCTCTTGCCACGCACCATTCCAAAACCCATCAGAAATAAGAATTCCATCTCCATTCTATTCATTTCTTCGTTGCTCACGCTTCCTGCTCGCGTACGAATTCCTATAATTTCTGTTCACAAAATCAAAACCGATATTAAAATCTTGAGACTGGTGAAAATAATGGGATTTATAAAACTGCTGAAAAACGGGAAATAGAGAACGTAGATGGTAATTAAAGTATTGAATTCGAGAATTCGCTTACAGGTGTTCGAGGAACATGACGGTGGTGATGACCAGCCTGTTCCTATAATTTCTATTCACGAAATCAAAACCGATATTAAAATATTGACACTCATGAAAATAATGGAATTTATAGAACTGCTGAAAAACAGGAAATAGAGAACGCAGATGGTAACTAAAGTATTGAATTAGAGAATTCGCTTACAGGTCTTCGAGGAACATGACGGTGGTGATGAGTAGTCTGTGGACATTCACAGACGTAATGCGGACTTGCGGATGGAATTGAATGAGGCCGTCGATGTAAGCATAGGTTGACATACTTCTCCGGCCCTCTCCAGATGTCCCTTTATAGAGATGTCTAGCACCTGTCTCTGGAAAATCCCTTTTAGACCAGCAACATTGGTTTATTTACAGAAATATACAGAATGCTAAGGGTACTGCCCTAGTTAGACAACTCCTTGACAACTACAATTGGAGCGAACAGGATTTCAGGGTGGTTCCTGTCCGAATCCTTAAAGGCATTAAGAGCCCGGGGTTGAGATGAATAGCGGTAGATGCATGTTTTAAGCGCACAGCCAACCACACCTGTTCCAAATGTGCCAGATTACTTAAAAAACAAAACTGAAAAGCTTGTCAAATCTTCCATTTAAAACTTACAGCCAAAAAAGTATGCCATCTTTCTTTTAATCCCATCTTTTAAGTAATCATTAATATTTTAATACAATTTTTTAAGTTTTAGTATCCCATCTTTCTTTTAATCCCATCTTTTAAGTAATCATTAATATTTTAATACAATCTTTTAATTTAAAACTTACAACCAAAAAAGCAAGCCATCTTTTAAGTAATCATTAATACTTTAATACAATTTTTTAATTAAAAATTAATACGTTGAATTTATGGTATTTTTGTTTGGTGAAGCATGTTTTAACGGCACAACAAAGCCACACCAGTTACAAATGTGCAAACAAAACCAAAAAGCTCGTCAAAAAACTTACATCCAAAAAAAGCATGTCATCTTTTAGGTAATTATTAATATTTTAATACAATCTTTTAATCCCAAATTGGGGAAAGGGAACACTTTTTTCGAGGATTGGGTAAATCTGAATGGATGTATGATGGGGAGTGTGCTGTGGAGGGTAGTTAAATACATGTTTATTATTAAATTAATCTTAATTGTTGTGTTTACTAGAGTTTTCCACACTAATGCGGACTTGCGGATGGAATTGAATGAGGCCGTCGATGTAAGCATAGGTTGACATACTTCTCCGGCCCTCTCCAGATGCCGCTCTATAGAGATGTCTAGCACCTGGAAAATCCCTTTTAGAGTAGCAGCATTGGTTTATTTACAGAAATATACAGAATGCTAAGGGTACTGCCCTAGCTAGACAACTCCTTGACAACTACAATTGGAGCGACTGTCCGAATCCTTAAAGGCATTAAGAGCCCAGGGTTGAGATGAATAGCGGTAGATGCATGTTTTAAGCGCACAGCGAGCCACACCTGTTCCAAATGTGCCAAACAGAACTGAAAAGCTTGTCAAATATCCCATTTAAAACTTATAGCCAAAAAAAGTATGCCATCTTTCTTTTAATCCCATCTTTTAAGTAATCATTAATATTTTAATACAATCTTTTAAGTTTTAGTATGCCATCTTTCTTTTAATCCCATCTTTTAAGTAATCGTTAATATTTTAATACAATCTTTTAATTTAAAACTTACAGCCACAAAAGCAAGCCATCTTTAAAGAAATCATTAATACTTTAATACAATTTTTTAATTAAAGATTAATACGTTGAATTTATGGTATTTTTGTTTGGTGAAGCATGTTTTAACCGCACAACAAAGCCACACCAGTTACAAATGTGCAAACAAAATGAAAAAGCTCGTCAAAAAACTTACAGCCAAAAAAAGCATGTCATCTTTTAGGTAATTATTAATATTTTAATACAATCTTTTAATCCCAAATTGGGGAAAGGGAACACCGAAGGCATTTATGTTTTTTTTCGAGGATTGGGTAAATCTGAATGGATGTATGATGGGGAGTGTGTTGTGGAGGGTAGTTAAATACATGTTTATTATTAAATTAATCTTAATTGTTGTGTTTACTAGAGTTTTCCACACTAATGTTGTGGTGATATAAAGAGGTTATTTTAAGGATTATTGGATTAAGAGGAAATGGAGTTTCATTATTATGTATTGATATTTTTGTGAGTCAGATGCATAATTTAATTAAAGGTTGAAAAGTAGTGGTTCATGTGGTTTATGTGAGATCTATAGTCTAAAGTGTACAAGAGAGTCATCACCTCAATAATTAGCAAGAGTTGTGACTCATTGGCTCGCAATGACAAGATGTCAAAAATAGGGTTCCAACCACAATTCATATGAAATTCATCCATAAAAGGATAATGAGAAACCTTCTAATTGAGTTAACTATTGAAGCACCAAATTTCTCAGGTACTCTTTATATTATTTCTTATTGTAATCAAACTATTCACAGAATTTCATATAGAATATTCAGGACATGAATAATTGAATAGATTCATGCCTCTTGTATTTGTTATAAAAGTATGAATTTAGTATGAGAAAAAATACTATGAATAACTATGTTTGTGGGCTCACAATCAAGTTATTTGGTGAAATTGTACTTGAGACACATTCTAGGATACATTGTTTTGTTGTTCAAACCTTTTCTGTTAAGGAACATTGAAGAAAGCAAAGGACCAATGAATGAAAGTAACTCTTTTCAATTGTAATTTTGCAATCATTTTTACTTTGTAATTTATCAAAAATGTTAAGAAATGATTGGTTTGTGAATAATAGATAACACATCCATCTCGGAGTGAAAGGGTTTAAATTCTATAACAAAGCTCAATTTCTTCACTTATTCCATAAAGAAATATTTACCGTAGAGAAGTGCCCTTTGTGAAATAATGATACATATGTAATGATACACAAGTGTGGTGTTTGAGAGAGGATTTGTGCTTTCTTATAATTTCCAATACCACCACCCTAAATCTATACGTGTCACACTTCTCTATTACCCCTTATAATGTAAATATAAAATATATTTTTTTATTATAAAAAATTCTAAATAATAGTAATTTAAAAAGCAAGATGAAAGAACATAAATCCTGTGATAAAAAAAACTCATATTATGCAAATCACTCCACTATATTGATGTTAGATAGTGTTTACCTTGAAAGAGATTGTGAAGTCCAATGGTTCCTATGCATTGGAATGAAGGGGTCCATCGGATGTCAAGACACATTACTGATCATGAACAATTCTTCATCAAACTATAAAAACATCACACATACTCATGAAAACACTTTGATTCTATCTATTTGCTTAGTCAAAGAGTTCAAAAACTTCAATGAGCCTTGAAATACTATCATTGTTATGTTTTAATTATGAAAACAAGATTGAAAACTTGGTCATTTCCTTCTCAATTTCATATCTCACAATTGGACCAAAGAATTCATTTTACACAACACCGTAATATAATAAGTTCAATTGACATTAATACCATATTAAATTATGGATATTTAGACTTCATCTCAAATTACTAAAGTGAATAAGGAAAAGTATGTCCAAATCACTTGAAATGAAATTACATTAATGCACGTCTCCTTTCTTCTTGTGGTTCCCTGTCTCCCCTCTAGAAAAAAGCAAGGTTTTATTGGGGTTCCAGTCTTGGCTCTTTTCCATACTTTGACCATTTACTCCTCCTTGTTGTCTGATTTTTGGTATGCCACCTGGGTTCCCATCCCTGTATGCCATTGGTAACCTACAAACCTTTTCTAGCACTCTGCTCCTATGTAATACAATTGTTCTCCTCTCTTTCCTAAGAGCAAACTGTATTTTAGGCTCTCAACCTTCCCCTTGTGATACAGTTGACCTTAAATTAAATTCTTCATGTCTATGGAAGTTGGGATTCCTTGGCCTTTTTCTCTTATTCAGGTGGCAATGAAGATTCACAAAGAGACGTATTCAAGTTATGGGGGTCACCCTAAATGCTTTTTCTGCTCTCATCAAGAAGAGACCTTGAATTTGGATATCATGGAAACTAAAATGAAACTGCATGAATAGATGAACCGCATCATCATCCTAGTGGAAGAAATACAAGAGCTCAAAATCAACATGGCTCACTAGGCAAATGAAGTTGACACACTATGTCAGCAGATTGAAGCTCTTCAAACCCAAAATTCTTCCAAGACAAATACCAATGCTAAGTCTAGTGCCTCCAGTAGATGCAAAGGAACTCTTCTCCTAGACCTCAACAGGCCTTTAGTTGAGGATCCTAACTCTCTCTTGTGATGAGCTCAAAATTCAAATATGTTTTCCTTCTTGGGCAGTTTTGTAAATTGTTATCATATCAACACTCTGTTTTTGTATGTCTTCAAGTTAGGATTTTGGTATCAGTAGACATTTCCTCTCTAGAGGATCAGTTTGTAAGAGAAATCATGTACTCCAATTCTCGAGTATATGCCGCATCTAGGCACATATTTTAATACAATACTTATCACTTATGTGTTAAAAAAAAACACTTATCTCATTGAGTGTATTAAAAGTTATTTTCCTAGATTTATGAACACTATTAATTTGGAACTTTGATAAACACTACTAGTTTGGAACTTCATAAAGAAGTTTTACCAATGCATATTATTCCTTTTATTTATGAGTATTAATCTTGTTAAATAAAATGCAAAAATATGGCATAATCTTAACTTGAATGTTCAAAGCATAAATAATGATAATACTAAAGCTCACCATATGGTAGCAGTCAACTTATTTGAGAATATAACATAGAGTGGATTGACATGAAGAATGAAATGTAGGTAATTTATTCATACCCTATCCTAAATATTGTGTTAAAGAATTTTGGATGAATAATAGGTGCACTATAGTAAATTTATGTTTTGAATATTTTAACAATTTAGTAATGCGATGAATGGGTATGTAGTTTTTTTTTAAATGATCTATATGTTCTCCTTCTTATTTTTATAATATAAATGGATTAATGGATAAGTAGTGTGATGTATATTATGAATGGTTATAACATGTAATATATCGTAAAAAATATATTCCCTAATTTTATTTGTCTATTATATTTATCAAAGATGTTTTTTAGGGAACAATTCCTAAGCAAATTATAGTTTTTTCACTTACATTCTATTGTACTCTCATTTTTCGTTTCCTAAGTATTACATCCTGGAGCAATGGGGTGTAGAACATATCAGAGAATAGACATGCTTTCAGAAAAATGGATGAGAACGTAAAAGTCGAAAACCTGGAACCCTGAAATCCTACTTCTCGTCATGAAACTAATTATAAAAGGCTCCGAGGACCAGAGATCAGAAATTTGTCAATTGTCGGAATCGGGGGCATCTGCTGATAGAACCCCGCAACAGAGAATGGAGGCCTAGCAATCCTGTATCCTAGTAACGCTTTGCTAACTTAATCCTCAAAAAAGTCGAGATTGCACCATTCAAAGTCAGGGACCAAGGATTTTCTCATTCGACACACAGATGGCAATGCACTATGGAGCAAAGATAATGTCAACAATTGCTCAATGGAAGTTGAACACATGCCCGACAATTTCGAAGTTTTCAGGAACATGAAGGACCTAGATATAAATGACATTTGGAACAATCATGGGTCGACACGTGGCTTAGCAAGCATCAATATTCTGCCATCCCAGTGGTACACCCCAGAGGAGCAAGAACGCCATTTCTAATGGAATTCTAAAGGGAGTCAGGCTTCTAGGCTTTAGGGGGCCAGGGCGCTTGAGCTACCAGGTTATAGCTCAGCGGTGACAAACAGTAGTTCCAACAAGGGGGAGCCGCCAAATGGCAGTGAATTTTCCACATGTCACAATTATCAACGAATAAAGAGTGGACATTTATTAAAAGGACAATTTCCCATCATAAAGCAATATCACTCGAAAGAGAGTTTCAACAGGTGGACAAACATGGCTTTTAAGCCAATTCTACCTCCCGAAAGGTCAAAGTCAACAAAGCAATATTTGTAGATCAACAATCATTATTAATTTTGGGGGCATGAGCCTTCACTCCAACTCCACCTAGGCACCCCACTAGGAAGATTAGAAGGGGCCGTCACATGTCAGGTCAACGTGCGAAGCACGTCAGCAGTGAGAACCGTTATCAAGCGAGCTTGTCAAGTAAGCGCGAAAGTAAATTGATGTATCTCCTTTCCACCCGTGTCCTTCACCCAATCTAGTTCTACCACATGTATCCCCTGCACCATCTAAGTATGTTTCCTGCCTAAAATCCCCACGAGCTAACCATTGTAACATGCACACTGATCATTGTGGCTAAAAAAAAAACATTTTCTATTTTAAAATGCTCTCATGCACAAGCCACTCCATCTTTTAGAACTTGAATTCGCGAGCTATCCCTGACTGGAAACCCATATCGCAAGAGATTTGTTGCACCATCAACTTTCAACTTCCTCTGCTCGCCAGGTAATTCCCAGGTACCATGTTCCTATATAATTGGCAACCATGATTAAATTAAGAAAGGACTCATCAAAAATCTCTAAGCAACAACAACCAAAACCCTCGGGCCATTTCGAACCCCTCATGGACACCGAAGGGGAAATTCATGACCCCTTCTGCCCTCTAAATCTGTCTGACCTTTGTTTTGACTTTTATAGTTGTTCTCTGAACAAAGAAGACCCCTTTTGTGTTATTAAGTCTGGGTTGTGTGAAAATTTGGAAGCCCAAATTTCTACTGCAACAACTGATTATGTTTCTTCTATTTGTTAATTACTGAACAAAATTGTTTATTGTTTCCTATAGTAAACATCGAAACTAATACACTGCAACCTTCACCATTTAAATAAAATGCGGAAACAAGAAAGAAATACAACACATCTACACAGTTATTTTTGGACAAATGTCCCCGGAAAAACTTAGTGTGGGAAAATCGGTGCAGTAGCTGAGGGTTTTATTATTATGCAGTAGTCAATATGAGTAAAATTTGTTGTATGCCCAACTGGCTATCCTATACAGAGAGAAACTGGACAAAACAAGTAGTGAGATGCTCTCACCCTATCCCTGGAAGAATCTAACTCTGATCCCACTGGAATAGAGGCTTTATGTCCCTTTTGTGCAAAACTGCATCAACCCCACGCAGTCTCTGCGTCACCTCTACCAGGGACTGCGCTTCTCCTCCTTCTAACCCTCTGCTGACCAGAAACTTTAATTTCCAACCTCCCGGTCTCACACCCCAAATCCTAGCTTCTGAAACTCGATGTCCTCAGCAGACATTCGATCTCCCTCTAGGCTTTGCACTGTCATTGCGTGGGTCAACGTCAGCCTCTCTCTAGACGTCGTTCTATCCTCTCTACCTTGTACTCTCTGACCTAGGAAAACTCCCTATCGGATACTATCCATGTTCCTCACTACAAAATATCACTTCGAATTTCTCTCTGACAGCTGCTCTATTTCATAAATTTGATCTTTTGATCTCCACTTGTTGTATCTTCCAAATGCCCATCAAGCTTCCTCTTATAATCCTTCTGTTGAGAACCAACAACCCATATTAGATTCTAATTAATGGCTTATATCATTTTTGGCCTGATCCTCGTCTTATTCTAGAAGTTTCACCCATAGTTAGACTAATACTCTTTAATTATTTTAATTTCCTAAGTTTAGACTTAGGCACCCATTAAAAATAAATAATTGTTTTAATAAAACTGTCTTCAAGTGGAATTTCCCAAAACGATTTCTAAGTATTGTAGAATGCATGTGTCTAAGCCTCCCTACAAATCTTGAGACTTAGAACACATTTGAGGCATCAACTCCACGCAGTCTCTATGTCACCTCTGCTAGGGACTGCGCTTCTCCTCCTTCTAACCCTCTGCTGACCAAAAACTTTAATTTCCAACCTCCCAGTCTCACACCCCAAATCCTGGCTTCTGAAACTCGATTTCCTCGACATGCATTCGATCTCCCTCTAGGCTCTGCACTGTCACTGCGTGGGTCAACGTCAGCCTCTCCCTAGATGTTGTTTTGTCCTCTCTACCTTGTACTGTCTGACCTAGGAAAACTCCCTATCGGATACTACCCCTGCTCCTCACTGCAAAATATCACTTCGAATTTCTCTCTGACAGCTGCTCTGTTTCATAAATTTAATCTTTTGATCTCCACTTGTTGTATCTTCCAAATGTCCATCAAGCCTCCTCTTATAATCCTTATGTTGAGAACCAACGCCCCATATTAGATTCTAATTAATGGCTCAAATCATTTTTGGCTTGATCCTCGTCTTATTCTAGAAGTTTCACCCACAATTAGACTAATATCCATTAATTATTTTAATTTCCTAAGTTTAGACTTAGGCACCCATTAAAAATAATTAATTATTTTAATAAAATTGTTTCCAGGTGGAATTTCCCAAAACGATTTCTGGGTATTGTAGAATGCATGTGTCTAAGCCTCCCTACAAATCTTGAGACTTAGAACACATCCGATGCTACCAGAAATCAACACTCCCTCTTAGCGAGGAATGTGATCTAGCAATGCAACCTGTTGAAGCATCACTTTGTTCTGTAACATCTCCTTCTGCAACGTTGATGTCTGACATCCTGTCCACCAACTACTGCGCAAATGTTGCATCTGTACTACTACTAACCCTACCACTGTCAACATTACATCCCTACTGCAACTCCCTCTCAATTCTGCATCTGTGTTGCTACTGGCACTAGCACTGTCAATACTGCATCTGCATTGCAATCTCCTCCAACTGTTGTTGCTACTGCATCAGCAATGGAAAAGCATCCCAAATTACTGAACAAGTGTTCAGTATGATGCATCTCATTTCTGGAGTTCTGATTGTTGCTAGTCTCTACATTGACCCTCTGAAGCCTATGCGTTGCTGCTGACTCTGCTCTATGCCAATTTCACTATTGTCAACTCTAGCTCTGTGCTGCTCAGTCTATGGAGCTCCTAGCCACTGCAACTGTTACTCTGACACTCCTTTGTACCAACTGACACTGGTCCATCTTGCTACTATTAATTTGGGCTCTCATAGCACGATATTGATCCGAGAGGTGGGCTCCTCAAGGATCCCGCCCAACTGTAGTCCTTTCGAACTAGAGTTCTAGATCGCCCCACCTCCCTCCTGAAGATGCCTGGGCTGCCATGGAAAACTCCTCCTCCTCGATCTTCACGGATGCAATCTTCAGATCATGCTTCTCATCTTTGTCCTTCTTCCTAAGAGGAAATTGTGTTGCGTAGTCACTGAATTCACCACACCTTAAGCATTTGATCTTTGAAACCTCTTTCTTCTTCTTCTGTTGCTCCTGATGCCTCTTGGATGTGAGGGATGCATTCTATTCCTCCTCCTTGGGCTTCGACCCACTGTTGTTGCTTTTGTCAAGTTTACACTTGACCAAGTCTCTCCTCGGCTCCTCTTGCTTAAGAGCTGCCCACATTCCATCCCAGTTTAGCAAAGGTGCCCTACCCAAGATGCTCTGGACAAAAACTTACCACTCCTCAGAAACTGAATTCAGGGCCAGTCTAACCATCTCGAAACCTTGAGGTGTTGAACTCATAGTTGCTATCTCATCTCAGGTCTCTTGAAGCTTAGTGAGGAATGGATCAATGCATTCCCCCTTCTGCATTTGCATAGATCTCATATTTTTCTCCAAGTACATCTTTCGTTGCTCGGAAGATCCCTGATATAGCATCAACAAAGCATACCACATCTCCTTGGTAGTTTCTTTGTCAGTGATCTGACAAACTATATGATCCTTCACTCCTTCGAGGATCATTCTCTTGTTCTTCTCCATTTCTCCCTTGTACTTCTTGAGCGGATCTGGATCTGCGGGCTCAGCTACCACGTTGTCGACGTAGATCCTTAGAAAATGCTCATCTAGAAGGAACGACATCCTTTCCTTCCAGATCACGTAGTTGGATGCCCCATCCAACCTATCCTGATCTCTCAATCCACTGGCTACCATCTTTGCCAATCGAAAAAGTCGAATGACCTCCTCTCTTTTGTTGTTGCTCAACAAATGAGAATTCGAATTCCCTGGCTAGGAATTCTCTGAGGAAGAAATTCCCTCAAGTGTCTCTTCTTCCCCATGACGTCTTTCTGTCCGGCAGCTGCCTACAGAAAACTACGTCACACCATAAACCCCTCTTCGTTGAAGCTTTTGTTGCACTACTCCCTCTGCCGCTGACAAATCTCGATCTGGAAATCCTACCTCTTTGTCGACTCACCTGGCATGAACTGCGCAATCCCTTCGGGAATTCAAATTACTGCCTCTGCAAGAAATTCAAACTCCTTTCTTCCTTCAGCGTTGGGCTCTTCCAGCAATGCTCTCGTGTTTCACTTGCAACTCTAATACCATGTAAAAATTTGGAAGCCCAAATTTCTACTGCAACAACTGATTATGCTTCTTCTATTTGTTAATTACTAAACAAAATTATTTATTGTTTCCTACAATAAACATCAAAACTAATACACTGCAGCCTTCACCATTTAAATAAAATGTGGAAACAAGAAACTGAACAAGAAAGAAATACAACACATCTACACAGTTATTTTTGGACAAATGACCCCAGAAAAACCTAGTGTGGGAAAACGGATGCAACAACTATGCGTTTTATTATTATGCAGTAGTAATTATGAGTACAATTCATTGGATGCCCAACTGGTTATCCTATACAGAGAGAAACTAGACATAACAAGTAGTGAGATGCTCTCACCCTGTCCTTGGAAGACTCTGACTCTGATCTTGCTGGAATAGAGACTTTGCATCCCTTCTATGTCATCTTTTGCATAAAACTGCGTCAACCCCACGTAGTCTTTGGGTCACCTCTTCTAGGGACTGCGTTGCTCCTCCTTCTAGCCCTCTGCTGACCAGAAACTTTGATTTCCAGCCTCCCAATCTCACACCCCGGCTCCTGGCTTCTGAAACTTGATTTCCTCAATAGGAATTTGATCTCCCTCTAGGCTTTGTGCTGCCACTACATGGGCAACCATTAGCCTCTCTCTGGATGTCATTTTTTCCTCTCTGCCTTGTACTCTATGGCCCAGGAAAACTCCCCATCAGATATTATCCCTACGCCTCATTGCAAAAGGTGACTTCGAATTTCTCTCTGGCAACTACTCTTCTTCAGAAATTCGATCTTCTGATCTCCACTTGATATCTTTCGAATGCCCATCAAGCCTCCTCTTATAATCCTTCTGTTGAGAACCAACGACCCAGATTAGATTCTAATCAATAACTCAGATAATTTTTGGCTTAATCCTCGTCTTCTTCTAGAAGTTTCACCTTCAGTTAGATTAATACCCTTTAATTATTTTAATTTCCTAAGTTTAGACTTAGGCACCCATTAGAAATAATTAATTATTTTAATAAAACTCTCTCCAGGTGGAATTTCACAAAACGATTTCTGGGCATTGTAGAATGCATGTCTATAAGACTCCTTGCAAATTTTGAGACTTAGAGCACATCTGATGCTAGCAGAAATCAACAGGTTGTACCACCTCATCACCCACACAGTGTACCATTTCCCATAATTCATACACTGGCTAATGGCTACATTCGTGAAGGAGAAAAATTGTTGTATTTCCTCCACCGAGGAGAAAATTTTGGAAGTCACCCCTGAATTAATTCATGACGCCTTCCTTTCTCCAAAAACACCAAAGCCAAATTTTTTTACAGAGACTACACTCTCGTATGAATATGTTAGGCTCTCAGTTGGAGAGAAACAATTCTTTCACCAGTTAATTATGGCCACCAATGCCCAATTGCCCAACGCTCATAAACCCTTCCTGTCGCCCTATTTTCAGAAACTGTGCAACCTATCCTTTCTGTTATCCTATGGCTATTTGGGGATGATGATACGGTAAACGTTTGCAAAGGATTCTTAAGGATTTTACATAAAATGAAGTCAGATGTTACCCTTGATATACCCTCTTTCCTGGCCTAAGTATTCAAATTCCAATGTGAACAATTTCACCTTGCTTCCTCCTTCAATTATTACTCTATATTTGTTTTTTTTTCTTCTATACTCATAGGGAAGAATTCGAGTACCTAGGCCTCAATGTCATGGAATCCCATAAACAAAGGAAATTTGTGGTGGACTGGGATAGTACTCTGAAGAAAAAGCCTGATAATGAAGGATTTACTCATTTTATCTCTACTTTCATGGCCACTGGTTACAAAATTATCAATGGAGACTCCCCTCCTAGAATCTTACCCCAGCATAAAAGGATCCTTCAGCTCAACAAAGATACTACGATGGGTGACTGGTATTTGTTCGAAGATTATACTGAAATCCGAGTATATGGATCTAAATTGCCTCCCTATCAATTGCCCATATTTATGCCCATGAGAATTTTTGCTTTGGAATTCATCACACAAAGCTTAAATACATACCAGATCCATTTTGTCCAAGCCAAAAAGAGTCTTATGTTTAAACTTCCCATGACAGTGGGCCCATCCATTGTGAACTGTAGGTAGGAGTTCCAACATGTGGAAATTATGTTGAAGCAATTGAGTTTTGAACTTAGAGAAGTATGGCATTATGATCCTCATGGGATTATTTCTAATAAGAGAAAGGACATAAATGATTTTGCTTATGAGCATGAGTTTAGGCCAGAATTAGAATGGAAGGCTAACTCTTATTCATGGCCTATCAACACAGAGATGGAGATTGAGACTTCAAGCGTTAAAGAAAAGACTCAAAAAAGTAGCATCGATGAGGCAGGGGATACTAAAATGGAGGATGCATCCTCAGCTAAGAAAGAAAAAATTCAAGAGCAGACAGAAGAAGAAATCGAGGTGAAATTGACTACAGAGAGGTTGAATCAACCTGGCCTCTAGGTATAGCTAGAGGACCCCATGTTCTACTGAAGTGGAAATCTTGGGTTATGTGGGGGACACATCAGTAGTAGGTCCTAAATGGGAGGAAGGGAAGCTAATAAACTAAAGAAACAAAAAAAATTGGGATGAAATCTCATCACAATTTTTATCCCACTTAGTACCATATCAGGCTGGGCTCTTGAATGCGATGGACCTGGAAAGAAGAAAAATAAAATTCTCCCTATATCATCCCTCAGTGCAGACCCTCCCCTCTGGACTAGAGTTCAAAACTGTGGACTTGTCTTTCGACATGACTAGTTTCCCTTTACAGGACAATATTAACTTACATAAGCAGGTAGGGGAGATGTTATATAGCAATTTAAGCAAGGGATCCTTGACTGTTAGCAAGGCCGAGAAGTTGTTAGAGAAATAAACTACTTAGGTAAAACAAGAAAGAGCGAACTTGAGAGCCCTTCATCTCCAAAATGAAAACTACAAAGAATTGATCATTAAGATGGGAGTGGATCCTAATGACAAAGCCATTGTAGAGGTTATTATCAAGGATCACATTAAAAAATACAATCAGTGAGCTAACAACTTAAAATGCTTGTTGTAGAGCATGTGAAGACAAGGGAATTAGCTCAAGTTGAAAATGAGAAAGAAATCATGGCCAAAGAACTAATTCAGAGGAATGATGATGCAGTAAGCCTAAAAGTGTGGGTGACAGAGCTACAACAACAGATAGTCCTATGTTTGTGTCGTAGTTGTACTAGACAACCCTTAAAATCCCACTGAGCAGCTAACCAAAGCTCTCACAGAACTGCATTTGTCAGAAAATGAGTGGAAGAAGGTTCAAATCGACTTGGACAACATCAAACACACACTAGAAAATAAGGAAAAACAACTCCAATCCACTTAGCAAAATGTAGATCAAATAAACAACAAATATCAGGCAATGCAGGATGAGATCAAAGTGTTGAAGAGCAAATTGAAGGGTAATATGGCCCTAATTGAAGGAAAACAGATAATATGGGAAGAAATCATCTCGGAAATGAAAAAACAATGGGAACATCTAAAATTAGTTACAAAGCAGAAGGTTGCATAAAAGCCATTGAGTTCTTCGTCTAGAAAGCTAAAGAGGAGAATGTTAAGAAGGTTGGCGTTGCTGAGAGAATTATCAAACTCCTAAATGAAAAATTAGTTGATGAATTAAGGGTGATAAACATCATTAACAGGATTGGTGTAATCATGGAAATCACCAATGTGATTCAAAAGAAAGAAGCGAGGGATAGGGTTGAAGCATTTGTGGGTGAGATGGAAAGGGCAATTGCAACCTTTCAACTCTAACTTTGAACAAAGGGTTGGAGCAGGCTTACCGAGTTGTTGGGATTTTAAAGGGAAACTGCTACCCTGAGAGAAATATGAACAATTATTAATAGAGGTCAAAATAAAGGTGGATTACTCATGCGAGAAAACTATCACTCTCAAGGGAAGTACCATTGTAAACTATTTGCAAAGGGACTTCCAACTATTGTGGCTAGTAAAAAACCATGTTCGTTGATAAGTCAAACTACACGAAGCTCACAAACCTGAGGATTACTTATAGTACCCTTATTCATATTTCCATACCAAACCCAGTTATATGGTGAAGGTGTGACCAGCTGGTCAACCCACCGTGAATTAAGGTGGTGGAACTGAGACTTACTCCAAAGGATCAAGTGAGCCATATTTGAGGATCTCTCTTGATTTGAAAATCATAGCATATCTCTTCCATTTTGGCAATTTGTACATATTTTATTTTCAAGAAGGTATCAAGTTGTTATGTAATGATTAGAGTAGTTAGGCATACAACATGCTTGCACAGCTAATTAGTTTAGCCAGTTGTCACACTAGAAGATATTTTTGTAACTATTTTTGTCATGGCTCTCGCTATAAGAGGGAAGAGGGAACTCATTTGAAGGGTTTGATTTTCTATTCAAGGGACCAATATTTATGCAAATTTTGGCAAGTTTATGAGACAAAAAAGCATGTATGTTGTTCTAAAAGTCTAATGAAGAAGTTTGTGGTGATTCCAAGCATTGTTATGTGGATATGTGTTCTTCTCTCCATGTATCATTTTCATATGTTTTTCTTTCCTCTTAGAAATATTGTAATTGTAACTACTGGAAATAAATATTTTATGTCATGTTTTGGCAGATGGTACTAGCGAGCCCTGGTATTGCACCAAGAATGTTGCAAATCCCAAGGGCTCTTCAACTCAAATTATCAACCCGAACTCCAAGGTGAAAGTGTTATAAGCACATCAGATAGTATTCCACTAATGCCACCCTCAGTTATGACATTAGATCAAAAAGTGCTCAGAGACCCTTCCTCCTACTGAATTAGAATGAAAGCTTGCTGATAAAGGTACAATTGGAAATTTCTTCTAGCTATGAAAATAGAAATGTCATTGACTCAACTTGTAAATTCTAACTAATCAATTCATGAAAGGAAAAAGGCTAATCTACTTGTAGAAATAAAGCTACGTTATCTTGCAGAATTCATCAAATTACCTCATCTACTTGCAAAAAGGAAGCTAATTTATCTTTCATAATTCATCAAACTACCAATTAGAATTACATGTACCATCTACCTAGTTCACACTTTCTCATAAATCAATAACCTACTTGCATGATAAAGAAATTAACTCTACTCTATTTTTAGAGTGAAGAAAAGGAAGGGTTGGAGTGGCCTAGGAGCTTTCCTTGATCATAAAACCACATCTGGGGGTCATTATGCATCTATGCTTAAGTCAAAGTTGCAGTGGGGATCCAAACTAATGAAGGAAAATGTTGTTATAGGTTTGCTACAGGCGATTGCTACAGGAGGCTTGTAATGCTATAGGGAGACCTATAATGTTACATGAGGGCATCTGAGTGGTTTTTGAAGGTGAAAACGTTGTCTTGAGGATATGGGGAGGTGGATGGAAGTTGAAGCAAATGGAAGGAGGTTGGTTTGAGCCCCTAGCCAAGATTAGGACCTCTCGGAGGCCTGTCTTGCATTAGGATGAGTGTTCTCGGTGTACTAGGAAGAATGGCTTATAAAATAGGGTTTTGGGACAGGGTTTGGAAGTGGAAGAAGATGAAGGAGCTTAGGATGGAAGTGATGGTGCCCTTCCCTACAGATCAACCAACCCTGCAATCAATCACATGCACGCATCCGTTAATCATTAACAAAATGAAATAACTTATGATGGAAAAGATGAGTTGAATTTAAATAACATCCAATTCATGCAATACCATTGATCTAATCACTAAATTGACTTCTAAGCTACAAAAAGAAAATGTAAAATAGGACAACTAACACTAATCTATTTCCATGAAATCATAAACACAATCTTTTTTGGTTTTGGTTGTGAATCCTTCCACTCATTCTCCCACAAGAGAGGTGATGTAGAGGCTTCAACCATGAGATTTTATAGATTAATCTCTACTGAAATGTAAGAAACTATGAACTTCCTTGAATCAAGAAGAAACATAAGTACAAGAAGAGGGACCAAAGCCTTTGGATTGGGCCCAAACCTAAGGGTCTCAGCCCTCTTAAACTAACTTAGATGCAACTTAAAATCCAACTTCTCATTATCAAAAAGTGCAGGTCTAATACATCACATAAATGTTGAAAATAAAAATGTCAAGCTTGAAGCTAAATAACTATACCTAGCTGAACAAAAACTTTGAATCCTAATGATCTCTTATTCTAGTTTATTTATACAAAAAGGTAGCTGAAGCTGCTCCCTCAAAATTGGGAGTGGTTCCCTCCATGATCTCAAAAATGGTGGATCTTGTCCCTCTTGATCTTCACTTGGACTAGGAGTCACTTGGCTGCCAATGAACTCGAACAGGTGAGAGAGTATATGGTGATCCCAAGCCGAGTTTAGGGAGTTAAGGAGGTCGAGAAACCCCCTAGATTCTCTCCTAGTTGTCTCCATTAAGCCCTTTCATAGTAATAGCCTGAAAAATGCTGCATTTTTCTGCAATTAAACCACATTAGGCCACATACTATGACAAACACCTTTTACTCCTCTTACTAAGCATAATATAACAAAAAATGTAAATTAATGTAAGAGAATGATAGTTTTAAGACTAGAGGATGGCATATTGATCTTCACAATGTACCTATTTATGGGACTCATCATCACCCCCCTGTTGAAGGTGTTCACTGTTGCTCATCCTCTGAGAAACTCAGTCATCCATGTGCAGCTCTTTCATGACCATGGTGGCCTCCCTAACATCCCAAGGCTCGTCAAATGGTGTGCCCTCTTGGGGGTAAAAACCTACATTCCTCTCTGTCTCTCTCCACTCCCTCTGCTCTCCTGCTTCATCTATTCCTTCTTGTAAGCCTAACAGCAAGGGTGTACTGATCTTGAGTCTTATCCACCTGATTTTCATCCCTGCATGATCCTCTTTTACAATGGTGTTTTTTCCAAGGCATACCTTAGCCTTTCAGGAGAGTGATATTCTCTGATATGTAGACTGTGGGGTAAGGCATGCCATCTCCTCTGGCAAGCTTGCATACTTTTTGTTCCCAACATCCTGAATGTGTCTTCAAAGTGTAGAATGGTTGTCTCTTGGGTAGCAATGTATTTGGGTGCTAAAGCAACATCATTGGAGATGAGCCCATGATTGCTATTGGCAACCTTTGGGCTCACTAGCTCTACCCTGATATACAATGGTTCATTTTCCTCCTTTACCATTACCCTTTTCACTCTCAGCTCTTGTCTCCTCATGAGTCATCCAAGATGTGAAACTTATCAGTTGTATATCTCCCATTCTTAAATTGGGATCCCAAAAATTCATATTTTTCAAAGTGAGGTTGGGCATGTAAAATTCAACCAATTTTTCTCTGTCTTCCATGTTAGTTTGGTTGCAAAATTCAATGAACTTCCTGTAGTCTTGAAAAGGCAGAGATCCATATTTTTCCAAAGTTTTGATTTGGAACTGTAGCCACTATTCTTTGATAAATAGGGCATAAGGCTTTGATGGTTTTCTGCATTGTAGTGCTTCCATGGAGAGACTTTCCATGGTGGATTTTTATGTTTCTCTCTCTTGCAACCTCTCTCTCAACCTCATGTTTTCTGCCTGTAGTTGCTCCTTCATTATAGACTCTCTCATTCTCAACTCACTTAATTATTTTCTCATTTCAATGACATTTTATTCCATTAGGCCTACATCCTCTACCTTCTTAGATTTAGCAATTTTCATCCACATGTGGGTTCTACCTCTCTCTATCTCCAACTCATAAAGGAGTGGGATTGAAATTTTTTTAGGGATAATTCTTCCTCCTTCAATGAATTTGTAGTAGGAGCTCAAGCTAGGTTGTGGGCTAGGTTCTTGGATCTATTGTAGATCTTTTCCAACAATATTTGAGGTGGTGGCTTCCTCTTGTGAGTCTTTCTTGTGCTCCTATATCTTCCCCTATCCTGCATGTAGCATACTCTTCCCCTCCTATAGCAAACCCTGTCTCTCCTGTAGCAAACACCAATCCTCCTGTAGCTTCTCTTTTTTCTCTTCCTCAAAGGTAGATTGTGTCCTTGTCTTCTCGAAGATGACTGACCTAATGGTAGGCCTACTCATGGGTGTTATGGGTGACTTGGTTTTGGTTTTAGGAGGAGTGACCTCCTCAAATTTTCCCTCATTGGGTCCTATTTCTTCCTTTTTGCTTGGTGACTCATCAATAATTATGGGAACCCTTGTAGGAGTTTGTGGCTTCCCTTGTCTAATTGTAATGCTCTTCCTGGTTCTAAAATACATTTGACTTTGTCTTGATTGCTTCCTCTTGTGCTTGATAGGAGTTCCCAATGTTTCTAAGTTTGCAACTACTTCTTGTTCAATGTCTTATGGTCCTTGGGGTTGAGGAGTCTCCTCATGGTTTATTCTTTCTTCTCCTTTATTCTCCTCCTCTTCTCCTTTCATCTCTGCTTCTCCTTCCTCTGTCTCTGTTGCCTCTTTTTCATCTGTTTGTCTTTCTTCTTCTTCTGTTCTTGCTGCCTCTTCCTCTTTTGTATTTACTCCTTCTTCTTCCTATGTTTTTGCTTCTCCCCCTTCAACACTAGAGGCTGGAGTCTCTCCTGGTGTGAGTGCTTGTGTTTCTATGAAAGTCTCCCTATCCATGTCCACAAATTTGTTCCATATGATAGGGAATCTCGAGTGATTCAGAGCATCTACCACTATCAATTTGATGAGGTCATGGTGAGCTAAATGTTGGTGTTTTCCTTCCCTTACCCTCTAACTCATCTCCATGATTGATTGCAGAAGGAAATAAGGGACACCAAGTCTTTGAGAAAGGGGTATTTCTTCCTTGAATCTCAGCTCCTAGAGAAACCTGAAGGGGTAGGCATAAACCACACTTAATATCCCTTCACAAGATATATATTTAAGTACATGGTAAGCTACCTCATCCCAAGGATAAGACAAACTTTCTCTTCTCACTCCATTCTTTTCTTCTACAAGCTTCTCTTTTGTAAGGAAGAAGTTTTTCCTAGCTGTGACACTTACTTACTTGTCTACTTTGCTCCATCTAATTCCTAGAGGCAAGATGGTCACTCTGTTGATGGTTTCAAGAATGAGAGAGATGGCTAACCCTCTAACAACAGTTGTGGCACTATCTTCCTCCTGAGAGTGTAATGCCATGGAAAATTCATGGGAAAGATCATCATCATAACCCTTTAGCATCTTAAAGAAACCCAACCACTGGTGGTTTCTAAAGATGTCAACTACATGAGGGTGTTGGTATATTCTCCTCGTGTCTGAGGGTTCCCTTCTATTAAATCCTCCCCCCATCTCTTCTCTATTAATCCTTGATGCTATTTAGGTCTGGAATTCAAGAAAATTCAAACAGTCTCAGTGGTAAAATAGTGGCACAAAGAGTGGTGAAACAATGGCACAATGCTTGGTAATAGTGAGGAAGAAGGGTGCTCGAATTGAT
The DNA here is from genome assembly GCA_000404065.3 of Pinus taeda. Classification (NCBI taxonomy): domain Eukaryota; kingdom Viridiplantae; phylum Streptophyta; class Pinopsida; order Pinales; family Pinaceae; genus Pinus; species Pinus taeda. Next base: position 29,624 of record APFE030629337.1, read on the forward strand.
ATCAACCAAACTATTTTGGTTTTTCTTATTCACAGAAAACTTCCAAAAGGATCCCCTAATGATCAATTCATTTCTATAGGATCTTAATTTCAAGAAGACTGTTCATGAAATTGGGTGTAGAAACAAAGAAGGAGGGTATCATATACTTGTTATCAGATCAATTTTGGGTGTGCACGAAGGTTTTGAGACAATATCAAGCCACTGTGACTCCTTTTTCTCCTCCCAACTCCTCCTGTAGCTCCTCTCAACCCTCCTATAGCAGTTGCAGGCATGCCTGTAGCTTTCTCCTGTAGCACTTTGCAAGCAGGGTTCAGAGCTCCTCGGTGGCACTCTAGGCTGATCGATGCACTAGCTTGTCCTTCCTCTCCTTGTTTTTGGAATGAGTGATGGTGCAAATGAAGTCGATCCAACACATAATATCATTTTTTGGTTAAAATCTTGGAGCGCTATAGTGACTTGGCATTAACACGAGTTTCCTCTTTTGGGATGTTGTCCCCACTAATAGTAATCATTTCTCCCTCCTCGTGATTATCAATCCACTCTTTGAGGACACCACTTCATTTTGAGTTGAAATTTCCACATTGCATGGGTGACTAAACTCACACTTAAGTTTACTAGTCGAGGGTGGCCAAGTTCACTGGCCACCTCCAACATATTAAAACACCTTTTCTCATTTAAAACACATTTTTTGTCATTTTTATCTAGAGAGAGGAGGTTAGGGTTGCCATAACTAAGCCTGCCTGTGGATCGAACTTCTATAATGGTTTGCATGCTGGAGATGGGCCATATATCAGTATGATTAAGGGAGATGACCTCTTTGACTTATTTCTTATGCATGTCTTCAATTTTTATGCTACCTTGACTATTGCTTTTGCTGTGTGTTTGCAGGTGCCTCTTCTGATATCCAAGCTGTTGCTATTGGTGGAAATCCTCCATGAGAATGAGGGGTCACTTCATAGTTACAAACAAAGCTTGATCATGCCTTCTAGTGGTGGAAAAAAACATAATATGAGTGATTACTATTTTCTTCCTGTAGTATTCTTTCGTTCTCCCCTTGAAGTCTTCAATTTGCATGAGGTGGATGAGCGATATGATGATAAGCTATGAGTATAGAGTTAGAGTGATGGAGGAGTAGTACAAACAGTGTAGAGATAGAAAATAATAGCTTCTGTTTTTTTTCTTAAGGTAAGACATAACGGAGAATTTGAGCAAATTTTTGGTGAAATGTGTGGATGGATGATTGAAAAGTCATAGGAGGACCTTCTTTATCATTCTCAGAGCTAGGATGGTCTTTTGGATTGTTCTCCTCCTCGGATCTCCCTACTATAGCTCCATAGGCTCCTCTTGCAGCATTATAGGACCTTCCTGTAGCAATACAGGTCCTTCCCGTAGCATCAAAAAGAGGAGGTGAAATTTGGATTTCTTGATGATGGGATGGTGAAGAGAGATAGTAATATGAATGGAGAGGATGGAAATGAGGTGTATGGAGAGAGGAATTGATGATAGCATGTATGTCTTGGCCTATAGACATAAAATTTGCCACTGTGTACAATTCTGCAAAACAAAAGAAAGGTTAGTAAATATGATATAAGCTTATTCCTTGTTCTCCTTTTTATTTTATTTTTCCCTTTTTCTTGAGACACACAGACTACCTCAGAGGAAGTTTTCAACTTGCATGCATGCTCTAGGTGCCTCAAGGGAGGTTTTCACCTAGGGATCTTTATTATTTTTTCTCTTTCTTTTTTTTTTGCTCCTGGGGCAGCTTAAAGAGGTTTTCAACCCGAGAGTTGGCCTCAAATGCCTCATAGAGGTTTTCATCTAGGCTAGGGATCTTTATTATTTTTTCTCTTTCTTTTTTTTTTGCTCCTGGGGTGGCTTAAAGAGGTTTTCAACCCGAGAGTTGGCATCAAATGCCTCATAGAGGTTTTCATCTAGGCCTTATATGTATGTATGTATGTATGTATGTATGTAATGTATGACTATGTATGTATCTATATTATATATATATATTTATTCTATATTATAATTATATTATATCTATATATTCTTATATATATATATATATAGTATATATATATATTATATTAATCTATATATTATATAATATATATATATTAATTTCTAGGAATGTTGTGGATTGGAAGCTATGAAACCGCTAATCACATTCAATTCTTTGCTGATTGAATTGATAAATTCCTCATTGGACAAAGGTCTTCTATATTAATTCAACGTGTAACAATTTACAAGCAATGGAATTCCTTCCTCATCAATGGTTCTGATCTAGACAAATCCAATTTCATAACATTTTTCCACTAGGTATGGGCCCAACCATCTTGTCATTAGCTTCCCTTTAAAATATTTGAACCTAGAATCATATAACAGGGCCCAATCCCCTTCTTGAAAAGTAGCTTCCCTTTAAAATATTTGAACCTAGAATCATATAACAGGGCCCAATCCCCTTCTTGAAAAGTAGCTTCCCTTTAAAATATTTGAACCTAGAATCATATAACAGGGCCCAATCCCTTGATATGCTTGTCATGCCAGACCTTCCTTTGCAGATGTATGATTTCATTGTGTAAGAGAGCTTGCATTCTGAACTCATCTAAGTCGTTTAGTTGGAGCATCCTTTCTTGTTGTGATGTGGTGACATCTAAGTCCAACTGAGCTATCATTCTCAAAATGTTATATTCAAACTCAATAGTAAGCAAAAATTTATTTCCATAAACCAAATCATATGGAGTGAATCCAGTGGTGGTTTTCTAGGTGGTATTGTAGGCCCAAGTGGCCTCTACTAGTCTCTCTTCCCAATATTTCATGTTGCTGCCAACAACCTTGGTGAGGATGCTCTCTAGTGCTCTGTTTGTGACCTCTACTTGCCCATTTGCTTGAGGATGATAGGCAGTGGATGTCTTGTGCTTGATATGGTGTTGCCTCATGAGATATTCAATCAAATGGGATTTGAATTGTGCTCCTTAATCAATGACTACCTCCCTTGGATACCCAAACTTGTAGAAGATGTTTTCTCTTAAAAATTATGCCACTTTCTGCTGAGTTGCTACTTTGACTACCTTTGTGTCAGCCCACTTTGTCAAGTAACCAGTGCACACAATGATGTACTTTTTCTATCATAATGGTGGATCAATTGGCCCAATGAAATCCATGCCCCACTTGTCAAATGGCTCTAAGGCCACTTGATGTTGTAGGGGCATTTCATCCCTGGGTGTGGGTTTTCCCATCCTTCAACACTGATCACATCTAGTGGTATATCTCCTTGCATCTTGATGTAACGTGGGCATATAGTAACCAACCTATAAAAATTTAAAGGTTGTCATTTTTGCAGCAAAATGACCTCCACAAGAACCATCATGACATGCTGAGAGGATGTCAAAGACTTCCTCCTCTCTTACACATCTCCTCAAGATTTTATCTAGTCCCAATCTAAAAAGGTTGCCCCCAATCCAAGTGTGCCCCCAATCCAAGTGAAAGGAGAGATTTTCCTTACAATCTTGCTTTTCTCCTTGGATGATAGATTAGGAGGGAACCTCCCAGCAACCAAGTAGTTTTCTATGTCAGCAAACCAAGGAGAAAGCACCAAGATGGCAAAGAGGTGCTCATCTGGTAGTTGATCATCCACTATCTCTTCATTACATGCAGGCAAGGTTAACCTAGACAAAAATTCTGCAACCACATTTTCTTTTCATGGTTTCTCAATAATAGTCAAATCAAACTATTGTAACAATAACAACCACCCAATTATCCTAGCATTAACATCAAGCTTTCTCATCAAATATTTAATGGTTGTATCATTAGTATGAACAAAAGTTTGGTACCCAGTGATATAGTGCCTAAATTTGTTTAAAGAATGTACTACAGCTAAGAGCTCTTTTTCAATGACAGTGTAATTGAGCTAAACTTTAGACAAATTGCTATTAATGAAGTAAATAGCATAAGGAAACTTATCCTCTACTTGTCCCAAGGCTCCCCCCACAACTTTATCTGATGCATCAATATGGATATGGAAAGGAAATGCCTAGTTGGGACCTCTTAGGATGGGTGCAATCATCAAATTTTCTTTCAACACTTCAAGGGCCTCTTGACAACTACTAGTCTAATAGAAATATGAGTCTTTGGCCAATAAACCAAACAAAGGTGAATCCACTTTACTAAAGTCCTAGATGAATCTCCTATAATACCCCGCTAGTCTCAAGAAGCTCTTGACATCCCTTTGCTTCTATGGGGTAGGGACCCTTTTGATGATGGAAATTTTGTTTGGGTCTACCTGCATCGCTTCCTTGGATATGGAAGTCACATCCATAAGGAGTTAAATCATCCATGTATATTTCAATAGAGTAATGAACCAATTCATCAAAAATACTCAAAACTTCCCTTTGAGTAGCAGGGTCATTGCACAAACCAAATGGAAGAACTTTATAAGAAAAGGTACCCCAAGGACATGTGAATCTGATCTTACCTTGTGTTGGGTTGTGTTGTATTCTTTCCACATAGTTAACAGGGGGTTTGAGGGGTACCTGTAACCCCACTTTATGGGGTCCGGGGCAGCGCCCCGAAAA
>APFE030629342.1:0-40406 GCA_000404065.3 Pinus taeda
ACACAAATTACACTCATATATCTACAAGTAAATAATACATATATAAATATAACACACAAAGATTCAAACACACATAAGGAATACATTCATACACATACACAAAATACAATTAAACAAGACACATACAAATGTAGCAAATAATAGATTTATACTCACATAAAGAATGCGTTGATACACATAAAAAGAATACATGTAAACAAGACGCATAAAAGTGTAGCAAAGAATAGATTCATACACACATAAAGAATACATTGATACACATACAAAGAATACAAGTAAACAAGACAAATACAAATGTTTCAAAGAATGGATGCACGCACACATAAATAATACATTGATACACATACAAAGAATACAAGTAAACAAGACACATACAAATGTAGCAAAGAATGGATTCATACACACATAAAGAATACATTGGATACACATAACAAGAATACAAGTAAACAAGACACATACAAATGTAGCAAAGAATGGATTCATACACACATAAAGAATACATTCATATACATACAAAGAATAGAAGTAAACAAGGCACATACAAATGTTGCAAAGAATGGATTCATACACACATAAAGAATACATTGATACACATACAAAGAATCCAAGTAAACAAAGCAAATACAAATGTTGCAAAGAATGGATTCATACACACATAAAGAATACATTGATACACATACAAAGAATACAAGTAAACAAGGCACATACAAATGTTGCAAAGAATGCATTCATACACACATAAATAACACATTGATACACATACAAAGAATACAAGTAAACAAGGCAGATACAAATGTTGCAAAGAATGGATTTATACACACATAAAGAATACATTGATACACATACAAAGAATATAAGTAAACAAGACATATACAAATGTTGCAAAGAATGGATTCATACACACCTAAAGAATACATTGATACACATACAAAGAATACAAGTAAACAAGACATATACAAATTGTAACAAAGAATAGATTCATACACATAAAGAATACATTCATACACATACAAAGAATACAATTAAACAAGACACATAAAATTGTTGCAAAGAATGGATTCATACACACAAAGAATTCTTTCACACACATACAAATAATACAATTAAAAAAGCCACATACAAATTTAGCAAAGAATATATTCATACACACAAAGAATATTTTGACACACATACAAAGAATAAACAACACACATACACATGTAGCAAAGAATAGATTACATTGATACACATACAAAGAATACAAGTAAACAAGACACATACAAATGTTGCAAAGAATAGATTCATACACACATAAGGAATACATTGATACACATACACAGAATACAAGTAAACAAGACACATAAAAATGTGACAAACAATAGATTCATACACACACAAGGAATACATTCATATACGTAGAAAGAATACAAGTAAACAAGACACATACAAATGTTACAAAGAATAGAATCATACACACATAAAGAATACATTTATACGCATACAATGAATACAACTAAAAACTGCACATATGAATATAGCAAAGAATAGATTCATACACATAATAAAGAATATAAGTAAATAATAGACACACAAGTATAGTAAAGAATAGATTCATACACATATACAAGTAAATAATACATACACAAATACAATAAATAACACATTCATATACATACAAGTAAACAATATCCACAAACAAGAATACTCAAAAGATACACACACAAGCAAATAATGAAGGAATCTTGAAAAGCACTCAAAATAATACAAATAACTATTCATAAAAATACATTTATATATACACAAACAATGAAATCACTACTCTAACACTCAAGAAATACACACATAAAGAATACATTTATACACATACAATGAATACAACTAAAAAATGCACATATGAATATGGCAAAGAATAGATTCATACACATAATAAAGAATATAAGTAAATAATAGACACACAAGTATAGCAAAGAATAGTTTCATACACATATACAAGTAAATAATACATATACAAATACAATAAATAACACATTCATATACATACAGGTAAACAATATCCACAAACAATAATACTCAAAAAATACACACACAAGCAAATAATGAAGGAATCTTGAAAAACACTCAAAATAACACAAACAATGAAATCACTATAACTCTCAAGGAATACTCAAACATTACAATCATAGAGACATTCATAAACATAGAAGAATAAAGACTCCAAAAAAATACATACAAGTAATACAAATACTCTCTATTATACATTCACATACACAATATAGAAAGAGATATCCTATTCATTGATACAAATCAAAACATAAACCTAAACAAATAAATTATGACTATTGAAATGCAACAAATAAAAACATTATTTCAATTCTCAAAATAATACATTCATATACATACATATAAAACAGAATGGAAAGCATACATTATAACTCATATATATATATATATATTATACAATATATATAAATATATATATATATAATAAACCAATAATATACAACATTTAGATATAATAAATTACTATAAATAAAAAATAAAAACATTTAAATATTACCAAACACTCTAAATAATATATTGGTATTTAATTTAAATTTAAAAAAAGATAAATGCAAAATATTAAATAATATTTATTTTCATATAGGGGAAAATATAATATAAATTTTAAAAAACATATGATAATTAAATAATTACAAAAAAAAACAAAAATCAAAATAAAAGACAAAAAAAAATCAAAACAAAAGAAATATATTAATATAGGTTATAAATGATGTATAATTAATGTTTATAAGAGTGGTTTTTTCATTTATGTGTATGTGGGGAAGATGTTTAAAACATTGAAAAATGTTAAATAGTTCATGTGAATAAGAGTGATTTTGCCATTTGTGTGTATGTGGTGAAGATATTTAAAACATTAAAAAAAAATGTTAAATAATTTATGTGAATAAATGTTAAATAATTTATTATAATAAAATAATGTATTTGTGTTTGAGCATATTGAAGTTACTATAAAGTAAAGATCATGAAAACCATGAGCACAAGGAACAACACAACTCAAAGGAGGGTTACAATTTAACCTTCCTAAGAGCCTTTTGGAGGGGTTGAATTCCCCTCCACAAAAAATAAAGCTTACTCCTTTTATTAATGATAGTTTATGTTCATTTACATTCTTTGATGGGCCCATCTAAACAACAACAACAAAAATATAAATTGTTGTAATTACAACTTTACAAAACATAAAAAGATATAATGTCTTCAAGTAAGGAGCAACTTGGTATTGATAAATTTCCTACAACATACAACATTGAGATGATATTGTTAGTATACAAACTCTTCCTAACAGCTTGTAACATAATTAAATGCACAATTCATAAAGAATATCCATATATATATGCACATGATAATACATTAAGGAAAAAACATTAATACAATATTATCGTGCAAAGCTCTACAAGTATGCTATAATTTACAAATTTAATATAATAACAATTAAATTTAAGGAAGAAGGAAGATAGCTTGCATAACCATTTGAAAGTGATTTGACTAAAGGGTATTTGAAATAATAATTAAATAATTTCATTAGAGAAAATCCAAAACTTAAGAGAATCTACGAGTATCTACAAATTGAAGAGAATCTAGAGGTGCACTACAAGGAATATTTGCATAAGGAGAAATTAGTGATTTGAAATGAACTACCACATATTTGCAATGATGTGTGAAAGTGGTGTAAAATATGAACATTTTATGAAGTGTGAATCTAGTAAGTAGAACAAGTATAGTTTGCAATGAAATGAGAGTGAGAATGGTAAAATTTTCTAGTAATTCACCTAAATAATAACTATTTTAAATATAAAAAAAATGTTGAAATTATTTTACTAAATTAAAAAAATAAAAATAAAAATAAAATAAATTATTAATTCCTTTACAACTGGAATAAACTAGACTCAATGACCTAATTCCTTAAGTAAATAATAAAATTACATCATTAATGGACTGACCTAGAATTACCTCAATCAAAAGACCTAAAAGGGCCTCCCAGAAATCCTTGGAATGTAAGCTACCTACTTTAGGGCTTAGAGGAATTCCAATGGGTAGAAAGAAAAAAAGTTTAATGAAATCACTAATGATCAAGATCAACTAGGCTGTACTTTTTTACAATTCCAAGAAAGTAAAGCTCACTATATGGATGACTGTAGTTTCTTTGTAATATGAGAATGCCACCTTGGACGCTGAATTATTGAACTTCAATGACACACTGTAATTAGTTTATAGGTTGGAGTGTGGTTAAAATCTAAGCCAGTTCTAATTATAAAATATTCCAAATATTATAAAATCTACCAAGTCAATACATTTTTGTAAAGGAGCTATAACATTGGACTGAATTAAATTTGGGACTATTACTTTATAGTTTGGGCTGTGATCAAAATATGGGCAGTTTTTAATTAAAAAATATTTGAAACTTTCAAATTTTATAAAATTAAGCAGCTTCCTCCCCAGAAAAAGTTTCTTGTTCTGGAGGTTCCGCGCCAACAACCTGCGTCTTACCAAGTTCAAAATTGTTGACGCCATATTTCCTTGGGGGTTGACTTGGAATCAACAATCAATCACCTACAATCCTTTAATTAATCAGTGGATTTTGTAAGCACAGGGAAAGAAAGGTTCATGGGATCGGTATACAGCATCAAAAGCATTTTTAACTTACAGGAAGCGAAGGCAACCGACAACGTATGGTCTGAATTATTGGAATTGCCTAGTCAGTTTAAACGCAATTACGCTGGTTGAATCGGAGGTAAGAACGACTGTTAGTTAGCCTTATAAATATATAAAAGCTCAGTCATTACCAAGGTTTTTCTTCAAGCTGTTAAAAATCCCACAAACAGATTCTCTCACCATTTCGTGCGATTAAGGCTATTGGTCGGATCGAATGCAATAAAGAAATGTAAGTACTCCGTTAGGGCCAGAAAAGCAAAAATTGGTTTGGTAGTCGGCCTTATCATTCATCTAAATCTAAATTGGTTTGGCTGTGCCTCTATGACTCATGCCTAATGGTTCTATGACTAGTGACAGTACTGGTCAAGCAATTGGTTGTATGACTAGTGCCAGGCTATTCGTCTAGCTTTTGAATTGCAGAACGAATAAAGAGGGCTGGGTTTAGATCTGACTCTGTAGGATCTTGCCCTATGAAGTTTTTGGCGGTGCCTTTGTATATGCCAGGGTAAGGTTTATTTTTGGGGGTGCCTTCCTGCTTAACCTACCGGCGCCTGAGAAGCTAGTGGTTGTATTATGCAGAGAAGCTATGACTAGTGGCAGTACTGGCTATTAGTCTCGCTATGCAGAGTATGTAGCTAGAGTCTTTCCTGCCCCCTACCACGGGCATTTCTACAAGGAAATGATTATTCTGGGGTTACTTCTAGGTGTGGAGATTAACCGTACGACAAGATTATGGGTTGAAGGTTACAGGTCCTTCTGACATATCGAATGGCCTACAAAACATAGAGGAATAGGGTGAAACATGAAGAAATATGACCCTGTTGCACACCTTCATATGTAGATCACATTGTGCACACCTTCATATGTAGTATTTCAGATCGTACAGTATATTAATTGAAAGGCCATACCTGGAATTGGAGGTGGGATTCGCAATAATGATTTCATTTCTTTAGCCAGCGTTAACAACAACCTCAATGACCTGCATCATTCAAACATTTTTCTGCAAACATTATTTACATCAGAAAGAAAATGGCCATTGAATAATTTATAATCAAGAATTGCATACAGAAATAGACTTTGATGGCATGCATACCATACTGAAAGAGGATCATTGATCTGCATGCATACCATACTGAAAGAGGATCATTGATCTGCATGAACCCAAAAATTGCAAACCACCCTCCTCTATCTACCCAGACATGACTGACTACTGCCTCACACACAGACAGACACATACCCATACTCAAACCACAGACATAAACTTACTGACCTTTGACTCAAACCACAGACATAAACTTACTGACCTCTGACTCAAACCACACAGACCAGCACACAATCTGAACATAGATGGATAGAGGAGGATGAAAATGCTGTAAAATGAAATTCGAAAGACATATATATAGCCATTTACCAAGTTCGTTGAACGGCTATATATTTCCAGCTCTTGCCTCATCTGGAACCGTCCGCCGGATATATGCATTTCCGATGTGGTCTGAACGTTTGATCAACTCATCTGGAACAGTCCGCCGGATATATCTATTTCCCGTGTGGTTTGAACGTTGGAGGAGTGTAAGATGCTTCTTCATTGTCAGAGAATATAACAAACTTGCCGCTCACAAACTCACGCGCACTCCTTGGATTCTACATTCAAATTCGTTTGAACGCGCCCGCGCCCACTACTTAGGCATACCTTACCTGTCACACACGCGTGGCACCCAAGCCCAAGTTGCATATTGGAACGTTGTGGTTTGAACGTTGGAGGAGTGTAATACAAGCCCAAGTTGCATATTGGAAGTCTAAGATGCTTCTTAATTGTCAGAAAAAATAACGCACAATGATGCTTCCTCTCACAAACGCACGCCCACTCCGGTAAATTGCGCTTTCGCTATACTTCTGGATGATTCCTGTACTCACTGTTATTAGTCCCTCCTGCTACCTTCCACAACGAGGTTTTAATTGACTAATAAAAATATAAGCTAAATTATGTTACTAATCGTATAACGTAAACGGCTGGGCTTTAATAATACTTAGCAGGCATCACGCATCGAATATGAACGGCATAGTACAGACAGGATAGTGGCTCGATCTTTTAAAATTAATGAGCGATAGAAAACATCGAATGCTTACAGATATTATAATAATAGATATAATTTTGATTTTATCACGAATTATTTCATTAATAAATTATTATATTTTTGTAATATCAAGGATATTATACATTTACTCTCATAAATCCAATCTCATCAGAATCCTTTCCATCATTACCACTGTATTCTCGCAACCGTGAAATCGGGAAAATAAACTTAATTTCCCCAAATAGTAACCTTAATTTAAGGAAATTTATCTACTTTTTTTAGAACAGAATTATCAACAAACTTCATGCCATTCATGTCCTCACCTGTGTTAAAAAATTATTTAATTTTTATCTTTGCTGATAAAATAATATTTACTTTTATAAATAAATTATGAAATAAAATATAATTTATAATTAGAAACTAAAAAATTTATATCAAATATATAATATCTTTTGCTTGCAAATTGTATTTTTATGGCACGGTTAGTTCAGCCGATCTATTTGACTATTATCCTAACAGTTTGCCCTTACAAATTACAAGATTTCAATGATTGAGATCTTGGGGCAGTTGGATTAGTACTTGCCATTTTAAGCTTTGAAGCCATTTCCTTTCCAGTAACAATCCGCCCTCGTATCACTATTTACTGATGCCCAACAGGTTTGCATTCAGAAGCTAAACATGTTTTTAATCTTTTTATACATTAAATTTCATATATATAATTTTATGTAAAACTTATTTATGGATTAATTTAAAAATTAATTTTCAAAATTAATTTAAAAAATAATTTCATTTAAAATTCACTAATAATAAAGTGTTTGTGTTTGGTGAAAATATTTTATTAAATAATTATGTATATTTTTATTTTATTTAAAGAAATTTAATTATATATATATTATCTATCTATCTATATATAGCTTTTAAAATTTGATTAAAAGGGAAAAATTTAAAGTTATTAATTCATTCTTATATAAAATATTAGAACTAAAACTAAGAGGCATAACCATTGGGTAGTCACCAAATTCTATGTGATAATCACTTTTATGATCTAAGGAATCTTCAAATTTGTGAAAAACACTAAACATTAAGGTCTATGGGTAAAGTTTCTATCAAAATTACTTAGAAATTTTCAATTAATTTTACTCAAAAAACTTAAAAGCACCCTAATCCCACTTATCTTAAATTCCTTTCAATTAAGTAATTTATTTTTCAAAAAAATATACATATAATTATCATTAAATAAACTATTATTAAATACCATAATTAGTGGGTAGTCTAAACCTTACAGATTATTGATTATCAAACCAAAAAAAACAAACATTAAATATTATAAATAGTGAGTGCTCTAAAACTTTAACGTAATTAATTATTAAACAAAAATAAAAAATAACTATCAATAAATACTATAATTAAAATCTCTAAATTTTAAATCATAATGAAGAAAAATAATAATTTAACTACCTTATATACAAACTCCACCTCCCTCCACCAGACCAAATCAATTCCTTACCCTAATACAAATAGATGCTAATTTTTAAAGTGGCCTTTTGCCAAGCCCCTAAAGCATATTCCAAGAGTGTCCTAACAAATATAACAAAAAATTCTAATAGTTTCCTAACAAATATAACAAAAATCTCCCTACCATACTATGATGATAAATAATTATTAACCCTTGGAGCATGAACAACATCCTCATTACGAATATAATTATGTAAATTAGATATAGTTTTAGATTTTTATGGTGCATTTGATTGATTGAATAGTTTATAATTTTTTAATTAAGTTAGTTTGTAAATTAAATAATTAGTAAATGTTTATACTTATTATAATATTTGATTGTTATACATTATATGATTAAAGAAAAATAAAAATTATTTAAATTATATTATAATTGTATTTTAATTTAATATTATTATTAATTAAAAAAACTAATATACAAGTGAATCATTTATATGTATTTATACATAAAAAATATGGAGTAAAATTCTTAATTATAAATATTTATTTTAATTTTATAATGAGAATTCTCAATATATATATACATTTTGTTGCAATATCATAGCTCTTTAATACCATATGCTCAAAAATCATAACTCACTTAATATGACATTTGTTGATATGATGTTTTTTAGTTATTTAATTTAATTAAAAGAACATAGAAACATCTCAACCTTTCATTTCTGTAGGCTAAGAAGAATATTTTAAAATGTTATGTCAAGGTTAAATCCCATGATATTTTTTAAGTCAAACAATTTAATTAAAAGAACAAAAAGAACATAAGGAAATTTCAACCCATGTGTATATGCATAATTTTAGAATATAATGTGGAGGTTAAATCTGCACCATCTCATACTAATTAGTACTGATTAAATTAGAATTATAGAAACCCTATTCCAAGATAAAAATATCTTTTGGCATAATTATATTTAATCTATTTCGTAAAACATAAATTCATATAACTATTGCTCTTTAATAGTAGTTTTTAACATACTTATCAATATTAGCTTTTAATATGCATTTTTGTTGATGCTTTTGTATTCCGATTACAATGTGCTTTCTAGGCTTTTCTTTTTGGTATATGCACAGTATCTAGCTTACCACCTTTCTTCTTAGTCTACCCCCTGCATAATATATTGCTTCAGAAGATTGTTGAACTGTGAGTCATGATGATTCACCATACCAGGTCAAATTAAATAAATACACGAGTTCATCAATGAAACTAATTTTCATCTTTTTAGATATGTGAAAGTCATGATTGGGTCTAACATCTTCTCCATGATAGATGAAATAAACAAATTAGGCAATGGGTTTATAGTCAACTGAGCCTTGGCCCAAGTGGATAAAGAATCCCACAGTCTAATGGCACACGTGTACAAAAATTCCCATAATAAGCTTAAGTGTTTTTTATTATTATAGTAGTGTAAACCTATATTAACTTTTTCTTTTCATTCATAATACAAAAATAGAAAACTTAGTAGGGATAAATATTCATGGAAATCCCACTAAGGCCAAAGAATATTATATCATAGACATATAATGAATCAAATATACATGGACACAGATTCTCGGGATTTTTTTTTAGAAAAGAGGTCACTCGTTTTAGGTTAAATGTTAAAAAACATGTTATAGATCATTAAATGTTTCCAATACCATAAAATCCAAGACAAAATAGATGGAGATTTGAATTAAAAAAAAGAAAGATGGAATTTAAATTCCTCTTTCTGGTTCAAGTTCTTCAACCTTCACTTCAAATCCAAGAATTTACTAAAATAAATCACCTCTATATAGGCTCTCTATGTAATATAAGTGTTGCTCCCGTAGAGGGTCTAGAATCGGTAACTTTAGGGGCTGTAATTGCTCGATCGATCTGGAGCATCTGACTCTCTAAAGACTCACACAATCATAAGCATCATGATCTAGCTCTCAAGCATCTGACACTTTGGGGCTTTATGGATTACTCAAGTATGCATAATGTGGATCTCAATAAACAAGGGGCTAGGTATATGTGTAACTATGTGAAGGACCGACACTAAGGGAATGGAGAAGACCTTCTTATAATTCTATGTTCCTACCAATGTTGTGGATCCCATCATTGGGTAGGTGGTGGCATCTCTCTGTTCAACTTTGAATTTAGACTAAGTTAATTTAAGTTTGAATTGTTTAAAGCCTAGAAAATAAATAGGTAGGGTCATTTATACAGGATGCATGTTTTCCCCTTTCTAAACTAAATGACTAAACCTCAAAAAATATTTATCTTTGCCTATAAGAAGAGAAGGGCCATCGAAAAAGAATACTAACCTTTTTTCCTGGGAATCTTTCTTTTGGAGTTGAAAGTGGGGAAATTGATGGTTGCAAAAGAGTTGGAAACTCCTCATTAACTACTTCAAAACCATTGGAAGTGTTGCTCTAGCTCCTGTATATAAAATTCTAACTCATAAAAAGGGAAACATAATGAATTTAAAAATAATTAAATAAAATATCGACATGAATACCAACTCACTCTGAAAGTATATTATGTGTTGATCAAGTTGGCCCTTCAACCTCAGTGACAACTTTCTCTCTCAATTAACATGAATCCACAGACACATAACACAAATATGTGTGCACACACAACAAGTTGCAAGCATACAACAACATTACAGAGTACATTGATGCATACAATACTACATGGTACAATACATTTATGGAGTGCTCCATAAGAAAAAAAACTTTACATCACAGTGTTTGAGAGAGAAACAAAGAACTAACATCCATGCTTAACTTATACATTGAACATAGAATTTTTTTTGGTCATGTTACACAAACGTCCCACAAAAAAATTAAGGAAAAAAAATTATCATGCCCATGAGTAATCAAATTGACCTCCTACTGTCTTTCCCTCTGAATGAGCACTTACTAATGGAATTCTTTTTTATAGGATATTAGATCTATCATGGTTTTCAACATGTCAATGAGGAATAATGCATATCCTACTTAATGTGGGACTCGAGGAGGCGCTAGAATGGGAACGGAATCGAGGTCAGTATCCAAAAAATGGCACTCGATTTTGATTTCCAACCAAAACTTATATTTACTTGGGAAAATATCCCTTGAAAATATGACCTCTCAGTCTGGATCTTCACCAAGAACCGAGAAACTCAAAATTGATCTTGGGCTTGGAACTCTGAATCTACCTTTGTCGCTTTCTCTTCTACCCCCACTTAAGGCTTCTTACACCATGGATACGCCTAAGGTAGAGGTTATTACTACTGCCCACATGATAGGGTTCCCGAAGATGAAAATGAAATGGATTTTTCTCTTTTATGAAAGATGCCCTTTATGAACATTTCTTAGTTTTCAAACTGTGGAAGACAACCTTTGAATTTCATCCTCTTGTGCAGAATCTTCTCTCAATCTTGGATTCCTGTCATGATTCATTCACCAAGAATGACTATTTAATCACTCAACCCATTCCTAAAACGACAAGCCTAGTATTAGGCTTTTTTGTACTATTAGCTAGCTTTTTACTCAGGATTCCTATTAAAATCTTAAACCCAAATTTTAATTACCATTCCTTACACCAATCTTTCAATTATCATTTAAACTAAGATGAGTTGTCATATGCTTTCAAGTTTTTTTTTTAAATGATATTTTTGAAAATCACCCTTTCATGTGTTTTCAATTTTATTTTTAAATAAAAAAGCATTCTTTCACGTTTGTCGATATATGATAAATATAAACTAGCAATTTTAGCTTAAATATTATCCAAAAAAAAGTTTTATATATGGTTGATTGTAATATCTAACCTTAATATCACATATAAAATCAAATATTAACTTCAAGAACATAAATTTTATTAAATTTATAAAATATCAAAATTATTTTAAAAAACATATAATTTCAAATTGTGATTGGGTAATTTATAAGGGCATATTTTCATCCTTGCTATACATTTTAGTGTTTTAGATTTTAGATCATTCCAAAACTAAATACAGTCTCAACTTAAATAGCATTCACTAAAAATTCTATCCCCAATAACATTATGTACTTTATAATAACATCTAGTATGAATCTCATATATAGAATCAAATACTCACCACAAGAAAACTAAACTTTATTAAAATTATTTGAAAAAAAAAGAAGTAAAAATAAGATAATTAGTGTAATTTTCATTTGGATTAACTTTGTGTTATTATTTTTAGAAATTGAATGGTAAATCATTTTAATGAAGTATATGTAACTTATCTTGATATAAGAATTTATAGATGTATATCTTTACTTTTAATTGGGGTTACTTTAGATGATTTTTTTTTTTCATTCTCCTTTCTCAAATTTAAACCTTACTTATTTTACTTTGTGAGTTTATTGATGCGAATAAAGTATTTACAATCACATCCTTCTTCAAATTCTTTGGAGTATGACAAAACATTTCCAAACATTTAATTATTATCAATCCAAAACATTTTACAATAAAGAAATCGAAAATGGCTAGTTCAAATATGATAAATCTCTTAAAATTTTATTACAAACATTCCCATAAAAGGAAAAAAAATCTCATAAATAGTTCCCTAGAAGAAGAAATATAAAAACCCTATAAATGATTTTATTTTAAGCGTTTCAAAAAGGAAAAAAATATCACAAATGTTTACATAGAAGAAGAAATATAAAAACCCTATTAAGATGACAAATGATTAATTATTGTGTTTGTTTATTTTAGTATCTCTTTTCTTAATCCCTCAATTTCATATTAGTATTGAAAATCCTTATTCAATGAACATTCATAAAAATAATCATGATTTTATTAATATAATATTAATTATTGTAAAATAATTAAACTAATTAAATTAATTTATAAATAATTTTAAAACTCAATCAACTAAATTAAAAATTTATTGTATAATATATTTATTAGTGATTTATGTTTACCATATTTTATTTCATAAAATTATATTAAGTTTTTACTAATAGTTTTCTTCATGTTCATAGTTATAATCCCATACTAAGGGTGGGTGGTGGAGATATTGGGGAAAAGTATGAAAAGTTTTTCCTAAATATCTATCCTTAATCCCATCCCCACTCTCATTAGTTTTCCTAATATCTTATCCCCACATTTTCTCACAGAATAAGGGAAATGATGGGGAAAATACTCACAAAATTAATTATTCTCCTATCAATATAATAGTTAATTAATTATAAAATAATGAAACTTGTATATAAATAGATTTATAAACCAATAAATTAATTCAAATCATTATAAATTTCTATCATGGTATATTCACTAGTGATTTTTCTTGCCATATCTTATTTCATAGAATTAAAAGTTGGGATATATTAAGTTTTCCCTAATATCTCCCCCCATCCTCACTCTCATAATCTTCCTCCACCATCACTCTAATAATGAGAGTAGAGGGGGGGAGATATATTAATTATGAGGGTGAGGGTGGGTGTGTAGGGATGTGTTACGGAAGTATTAATATGGTGGAGGGCGTGGGGATAGGGGGAGATATTAGAGAAAACACAATATATGGGGGTGAGGGAAGATATTAAGGAAAACTTATTTGCCTCGTAATGAGGGTGGGCTTGGGGAGAGATATTAAAGAAAAATAATTACCCTCATAATGAGGGTGTGGGTGGGAAGATATCCGGGAGAACTTATTATGAGGGTGGAGATGTGGGTAGATATTAATTGGAAGGATAGGGTTGGAGGATATATTAAGGGAAGCTTATCAATTGAGGTTGGGGGGGAGATATTGGGGAAAACTAAATATGTGGGGTGAATATTGTTATAGACATTTTTGGGCACTTCAAACCCAATCATAAATGTCCATAAACTGAGGGCTCCTAAGTCCCTAAAAGTGTTTCTTCACTGCCTAAAGGTACAAGGTCAGTCGATTACATCATCTCCCAGAAGTTCTCCACTAAAAACTGCTCAGAAATGGTCAAAACTAGACCATACTGAATACCCAGTGCAAAGGGTGCGATGCATATCATTTTCCCAGTGTACAAGGTGTGATGCATACTGAATGGCCCCTATGTAGGGTACGATGGTCAAGAATGGACAAATGGCAGGGACAAATTGCGAGGTGGAAGATCATGTAACCTTCCAAAAGCTTCCCCTCTGGCACTTGCCTCTCTGTTTTCGACCAGGGATGAGTAAGAGATCATCATTCTCCAAGTGGAATCAGGAACTATCAGAGAGAGGACACTAATCAAGACTACAAAAGATGAATCACCTCCCTACAATCATCTATATATGGATCCCTCATCACAGAGATCCAGAGGCTCTAATCTTGTATCTTGTAGAGAAGTGCTATTGGTTTTTTGGTGTAACTTCATAGTGTTGGGTGATCTAAGCTTTACTTGAGGTGAAGAAGGGCTTTCTTGCTGGAGGATGATGCTGGGTTAGAACACATGGTTGTAATCCTCTTGCTACTTTTGATCTTAATAAAGCTATTCAAGTTTTCCTCCATATTCTTGTATGTTTACTTATATCTGCATTTGTATGGTTAACACATATCTGGTCCTGTGTTATTTATGAATATAGATCTTTGTTCTTCAATAGTAGTATGTTGTTGTGATTCCACAGGTGCTCTTTGAAGCTGGGCAGACGAAGAAGAAGCGGTAAAGCTCTATTACGAAGGAGAGGAATCAAACAATGAAATCAAGCGCAAGACTAAGGTTGGTCTCCTTTGTTCCACTCTTATCTATATTCATAAGGAAAACGAAAGTAGACTTTACTTGTTTATTTGTAAGATAGCTACGAGTCTTAGTGGGAATAGCAGCATCCGAGTGGACACTATTCCTGGTAACAAAATGGTGACTCCACTGGGAAGCGACTAGATTGTTTGTTAGCCTATCTTTGTTTCTTTTATAAACTTACAGACGGATCCTAAAGCCAAGCCAGCTAGCCTTTGAACTGCATTTGTTATACAAATGCAAAGTAGATCAATGCTGCATCAGTCTATCTCCGGGTTTTGTTTATGAATTAAACAATCGATCTGAAAACAGTCTAATTGCCTTAATTGGTGGCTCTAGTAACCTCCTTAGATCAACCCTGTGATTTACATATACTGAACATCACTTACTCGGCCTAAATCCCTGAACTGAATTGCAAATTGTGAGTAAAAACTTGTTTAAAGTCTCGAACTAGTACCATCACAACCTGTCTTTAAGGCAGTCTATATGCATCGCACTTCCCGAGTGCAGTAGGTGCGCTGCATACTGAACTCACTGTATGACAGGTGTGATGGTTAGGGAAGGTTAACTTTACCTTCAGACTTTGGTTTTCTCCTCACTATTTTCAGTCCTATTCAGGAGTTTTGCTATCTGTGGTCAGTGTATCTCTGTGAAAACCCCCTTCTCTTACATTATTTTGCCTCTATTATGCAAAGAACTGTAAGTGTTTTTATCTATTGTGTGCCATTTTCAGTTCTCTTTTGCAAAGAAGTAGTGTAATCAAACTGTCGTTTCTTGATCTAAAAGTGTTGTAGTTGTTGTTTTCAGTCATAAAAGACAATCCCATTGTTCTTGATAGTTGATTATATAGTTACTATTACATATGATTTGAATTAGTAGTTTTAAAGTGTCGAAAAGAAATTTTCATTTCAAAATCGCAAAGTGTCTCTCTTACCTTCACTTCATTTTGAAAATAAATTTGTTGAGTATTGTCGCTTTGAAAATAATTCAGATTTACACTTAGCTTTCTTATCATCATTCATACATTAAGAAGGCTGAAAACAAATACATGCATGTGCATTTGCATTTAGTCTGCTTGGTTTGATTTAGGACAGTGCACTTAGCGTCTGCTCTGTGCTCTTTGTTGAAAGATTCTTAACTTTCTTTCCTTAGTAGCTAGGATTTTCATTGCCAAAAGAAGATTAAACATTTTTTTATCATCTTAGACTGAATTTTAGGAATTGTATACACATCATGTGGTGAACCTGAAAGGAAAATTTTTAAGCAAGATCAACTTAAAATAAATTTAAAGAATCTAACAACGCTTTGGAACCTAACGCACAACATCTAGAGGTCTAGGCTAGAGATGTATTCCGGCGTCATAAAACCTGGTAACTGTTATTCTCGTTGTTGGTTGGGTGATTCCTCCACTATGAGACGACAAGTGCCAGTACGGACTTGTGCTCTCACGTACCGTCGAGTATATATTGGGAGACCACAATAGGCTGCATCCTTTATCCTTAGGAAGCCGTGTCTGCCGCCATATTGATCGTAATGCACTGAACACAACATTTGGGAAGATTGATTGTTGTACCGTAAAAAGTATTCTATAGTTTTGCAATTGGTTTGGTAATCCCCTCTGCCTAGATCTCCAGAGTAGTATATTTTGCTCCTTTTTAGACTCCTTAAAAGAAAAGGTCCTCTGAGCACTTGTCACTTCAGGCTCAATAAAAATTGAAGGTGACTAGAGTCATCTTTTTTTTTTTTCTTGACTCTTTAAAATTGAAAAAACAAGTTGTGTCAAAGAGTCTAAAATTCATTTAATTCGAAAAACATTTTTCCCTTTTATTTTGAGTTGATCAAGTAATCTGCAATCGTGGAAGAAAGTCAATCAAAACCCCGTCATTCACGGAGGCTTATGAGTCAACTGTCATTGACTCCAGAAGTGAAACCATTCCAGACGAAGCGAACTCGCTTGAGCGGGTCAAAGTCCCCTAGGTTGGTTGGAGCTAGTACTCCGACATCCTCAGAGACTCCGGTTACTCCAAACATTTCTGGTATCCCTGCCTCTATAGTAGAAATTCCGCAGCAATAAAAGGACATTACAATGGATCCTAGTGTGACGGTAAACACTTCTATTCCTGAACCAGCTCCATCTACAGCTGATTCAAAAGGTGTTACTCCCCAACCATTTGCTGCTGCAGAACTTATATCTTCTTCGGCACCAGAAATATTTTACGGACCTGACGGTCTGCCTCTTCCTCCTGGATTGATTACCATAGAAGATATTGTGGAAGATCCTCCATCAACACTCGAACGCAATTTGGAGCTGGGATTGCCCTGTGTCCTTCTTCATCAGAAGATATTCACCTGCCATCGGAAGTTCTTGAAGAATCGCTAAGGAATATTTTGGATAGGCTTAATATGTCTGAACAACCGTCGACATCAAGGACTGTGTTACCTGACACAGCAACAACAAAAGCTCCTTCTACTACTCCGACAATGTTCACCGGCATGTGTCTGTCCCAACCAGCTCTCAATCGTCGGATGGAGCCATCCAGGGACTGTTTCGACAATATGGACTGTTCCCGTTTGTTCGTCCGGAATTATATCTGGAATCTCTTACATTGAGTCTCAACAAATTGATCCTTCGCAGGGTCAATCTGGGCAAACTAGTCCCCAAAGGAAAATCATTCCTTTAAGTATTGGATTACCGTCGTATGGAGGGCCTTATACCCTTTCATTGCCTTCCTCGAAAGCAAAACAATGCGTGAGTTCACAACAAAATTTAGGTTATGGTGGAATTAAAACTAACGGTTGGGTGCTCATCCCGCCTCAACAACCAAGAGTTGTATGCTCGATGCAACAAAGTTTACCTATCACAAACATCCCCACTACGTCGGCTATTGTGGCAGTGTCGCAAGTACAAGTGTTGCCAGTTGTATGCCAACCTCAAGTTAAGTAGGTTGTAATGCAACAATCTCTTGTACCTATGACATAATTGCAATCACCAACTGGTGGAATGGCACAGATTCAAACGGGGAATGCCAACCCCCATCTTGGTCAAACAGTTAGTACCGGACAACAACCCATGTTTTCACAACCATGGCTGGTGCAATACCAACAACCGCAATTCCAGCAAGCTTACCAAGGATATGAGCAACAAGTCTTTGCAAGTAATGGGCAGCCATATCAACCATATCATAATGGTTATGCCCATCAACCTTACCAAAGTTACCAACATCAAATGCATTATGCTGGTATGCAAAGACCAAATGCTCAAGCGATTCCATCTTATCCTGGGTATGCTCAACCAAGCCTGAATCAACAGTTGCCTTTTGTGGCAACTTTAGAGTTACCGGATCTAAGTCGACTAATGAACGATCTAATTGCCTACGCCCCTTGGTGGCCGGCGATTTTGCATAAACTTCCATCTGATATTCCTAAATTTAATGGAAATCTGGGTGAAGACCCATTGAATCATGTGATGAGCTTTCATCTATGGTGTTCATCAAACACTCTCAATGATGATTTGATCAGGCTTCTCCTCTTTCATCGAACGCTAACTCGTCCGGCAGCAAAGTGGTATATCGAATTGCGTAGAGCTTCATTTCATAACTTCAGTACCCTAGCCACAACCTTTTTAACCCATTATCAGTTACCCATAAGGTATGAAACAGGAACTGAGCTACTTACCAATTTCAAACAAATGATGACCACTCACATATCTGATCATATTCATGAATGGCGACATCGTTGTAGAATGGTAAAAACGTATGTTCCTGATCAACTATTGGCTGAATGGTTTATTAAGTGTCTATTACCTGCTATTACAGAAGATGTGGTAAAGGGAGGAGTTGTCACTGAAGACCAAGTTATTGCTCGTGCACAATATCTAGACTTGATTTATACTTAGTCTGGCACGCTCTACGATAAAATCCCTGATTCTCCTAGACTAGAATTTTCTGTTCCTTTGCCTCCTAAATCAAACAAAGACTCTCATGCCGGCGATGGCGTGATAGGTATGACAAGCACTAAAACTGTAAAGGTTACATCGAAAAAGGCCCGCACGGTTTTGAGTCAAAATGCAAATGAGGAACTTCTAGCCTCGGAAGTAAATGCCGTGTCGATAGACAAAGGAAAAGAACCCAAGCAACCAGGACGCAAGAAGAAAAAACAAGGGAAGAAGAAAAACTAGGAGGACTCATCTCCTAGAAAATCTTCTACAAACCTTTCTGGGGATAGGAAACCAAAAACTCCATGTCATATATGTGACGAGGATCACTGGACCAAAGAATGTCCATATAAAGATGAACTTAGAAAATCCTTCAAAAGTTCAAAAACCTCAGCTGTATTGATTGATCTGTTTCCAAACCCAGGAACAAATCTGGTTGCTAGCGAAAATGCTTCCTCGTCCCAAGTGCTAATGTTGTCAGTTTCGAAGCAACTGAATGATGCTCTCATATTGACAAGGAGTAAAGATTACGGGAATCTAGAGATGTTGAACAACAAGGATAATGATCAACCTAGTAGTTCACCAACAACTTCGACCAAAGTTGTGCCACCCATCATTCCTGAATTAACAATAAAACTGCCAAAGGGAGTAGTACACAAATCGAAGTTTAATCCTCGTGCCCAAGCAGCACAACACTATAATATAGTGGAGGATTTTGCCCAATCGCCCTCCGCAATGTCGACTCTTGAGGTACTACAAAATTGCCCCTCCCAAAAGTAGGCTTTATTATCAGCAATAGGTGGGATTGACCCAACAGATTCCAATCTTATCTCTTTCAACCACAAAGGATATGACCCTGAGTTACCAGCTCAACTAGCTTTCCTAATTCAAGTGAAAGGCCTCAACAAAACTGTTCATAGAAGGATTATTGATGAGGGGGCATCCACATGTATCATGTCGATGAGTTGCTGGAAAAATCTAGGGTCTCCATCCTTGTCGCAATCATCGACAACATTAAAAGCATTTGATGGACGAACATACACCCAGTATGGAATATTAAGTAACTTGCAAGTCGAACTGGGGGGCAAAACAATACAAATCGATGTTGAAGTCATCGATGGAAACCTCGATTACAACATCCTACTGGGAAGATCCTGGATATATGCCATGGCAGCCGTTGTGTTCACCTACTTTAGGAAAATTGCATTTCCTTCCCAAGGAGGAATTACAATCATCGACCAACAAACTTTTCTCCCCAACAGTTCGCAAGTTATGGGAAGCATTCCGATGATCCATGGAAGCCCTAGAACGCTTCACAATATCATAGTAGGCCTACTAAAGGACCCCACATTAATGGGAACTTTTACCCTAATGCCTCCAACCAATTTGGCGGAAGTGGCTAACATAGGAACCTGCAATATGATATCTTTCGTTCAAAAGATATCAGAAAACGATGTTAAAAAGGATCATCTGCAGGTATTTCCTCTAACCCCACTGGAAATATTATAACAATCAATGTTTTCAGCATGGGAGGCAAACCCGCATCAATGCTCATCAAGCATTTGGATAGATAGGTCTAAGGAATATGGCACCCCTTAAGATCCTTGGTTGCAAGTACATTCCACAGACGAAGGAATCAGTCAATCGATGATGATTGACGGGGCACCATGGGAAGATTACCACCATCATTCCCATCTTCTAAACTGGAAAGAAGATAATTCTAGCAACCTATACCATCCTTCAGTATTTGACTTTCTGACAGATACTGTAAATACGGTGGATTCCAAGAGAAACCTATCCAATAACGAAGAGACTACTACCATAAATATCTCAACCAAAACAGATGTTGTAGAGAATATTAATGTTGGCAAATCTTGTTCTTCTTCAGAACTGGAAATATATAGCGCTCTCTTTCGCGAGTTTAGAGATTTCTTTGCTTGGTCATATGACGAAATGCCAGGTATTGACTCTAGCATAGTTTCATCGAACGCTAACTCGTCCGGCAGCAAAGTGGTATATCGAATTGCCTAGAGCTTTATTTCATAACTTCAGTACCCTAGCCACAACCTTTTTAACCCATTATCAGTTACCCATAAGGTACGAAACAGGAACTGAGCTACTTACCAATTTCAAACAAATGATGACCACTCACATATCCGATCATATTCATGAATGGCGACATCGTTGTAGAATGGTAAAAACGTATGTTCCTGATCAACTATTGGCTGAATGGTTTATTAAGTGTCTATTACCTGCTATTACAGAAGATGTGGTAAAGGGAGGAGTTGTCACTGAAGACCAAGTTATTGCTCGTGCACAATATCTAGACTTGATTTATACTTAGTCTGGCACGCTCTACGATAAAATCCCTGATTCTCCTAGACTAGAATTTTCTGTTCCTTTGCCTCCTAAATCAAACAAAGACTCTCATGCCGACGATGGCGTGATAGGTATGACAAGCACTAAAACCGTAAAGGTTACATCGAAAAAGGCCCACACGGTTTTGAGTCAAAATGCAAATGAGGAACTTCTAGCCTCGGAAGTAAATGCCGCGTCGATAGACAAAGGAAAAGAACCCAAGCAACCAGGACGCAAGAAGAAAAAACAAGGGAAGAAGAAAAACTAGGAGGACTCATCTCCTAGAAAATCTTCTACAAACCTTTCTGGGGATAGGAAACCAAAAACTCCATGTCATATATGTGACGAGGATCACTGGACCAAAGAATGTCCATATAAAGATGAACTTAGAAAATCCTTCAAAAGTTCAAAAACCTCAGCTGTATTGATTGATCTGTTTCCAAACCCAGGAACAAATCTGGTTGCTAGCGAAAATGCTTCCTCGTCCCAAGTGCTAATGTTGTCAGTTTCGAAGCAACTGAATGATGCTCTCATATTGACAAGGAGTTAAGATTACGGGAATCCAGAGATGTTGAACAACAAGGATAATGATCAACCTAGTAGTTCACCAACAACTTCGACCGAAGTTGTGCCACCCATCATTCCTGAATTAACAATAAAACTGCCAAAGGGAGTAGTACACAAATCGAAGTTTAATCCTCGTGCCCAAGCAGCACAACACTATAATATAGTGGAGGATTTAGCCCAATCGCCCTCCGCAATGTCGACTCTTGAGGTACTGCAAAATTGCCCCTCCCAAAAGTAGGCTTTATTATCAGCAATAGGTGGGATTGACCCAACAGATTCCAATCTTATCTCTTTCAACCACAAAGGATATGACCCTGAGTTACCAGCTCAACTAGCTTTCCTTATTCAAGTGAAAGGCCTCAACAAAACTATTCATAGAACGATTATTGATGAGGGGGCATCCACATGTATCATGTCGATGAGTTGTTGGAAAACTCTAGGGTCTCCATCCTTGTCGCAATCATCGATGACATTAAAAGCATTTGATGGATGAACATACACCCTATATGGAATATTAAGTAACTTACAAGTCGAACTGGGGGGCAAAACAATACAAATCGATGTCGAAGTCATCGATGGAAACCTCGATTACAACATCCTACTGGGAAGATCCTGGATATATGCCATGGCAGCCGTTGTGTTCACCTACTTTAGGAAAATTGCATTTCCTTCCCAAGGAGGAATTACAATCATCAACCAACAAGCTTTTCTCCCCAACAGTTCGCAAGTTATGGGAAGCATTCCGATGATCCATGGAAGCCCTAGAACGCTTCACAATATCAGAGTAGGCCTACTAAAAGACCCCACATTAATGGGAACTTTTACCCTAATGCCTCCAACCAATTTGGCGGAAGTGGCTAACATAGGAACCTGCAATATGATATCTTTCGTTCAAAAGATATCAGAAAAAAATGTTAAAAAGGATCATCTGCAGGTATTTCCTCTAACCCCACTGGAAATATTATAACAATCAATGTTTTCAGCATGGGAGGCAAACCCGCATCAATGCTCATCAAGCATTTGGATAGATAGGTCTAAGGAATATGGCACCCCTTAAGATCCTTGGTTGCAAGTACATTCCACAGACGAAGGAATCAGTCAATCGATGATGATTGACGGGGCACCATGGGAAGATTACCACCATCATTCCCATCTTCTAAACTGGAAAGAAGATAATTCTAGCAACCTATACCATCCTTCAGTATTTGACTTTCTGACAGATACTGTAAATACGGTGGATTCCAAGAGAAACCTATCCAATAACGAAGAGACTACTACCATAAATATCTCAACCAAAAGAGATGTTGTAGAGAATATTAATGTTGGCAAATCTTGTTCTTCTTCAGAACTGGAAATATATAGCGCTCTCTTTCGTGAGTTTAGAGATGTCTTTGCTTGGTCATATGACGAAATGCCAGGTATTGACTCTAGCATAGTTTAACATGAAATTAAAATGTATCCAGATGTCAAACCGGTACGACAACGGCTACGGCAGGTGCACCCCAAGAAAGTCGTTTCCATCAAGGCAGAAGTTGAAAAACTCCTCCATACTGGTTTTATTTACCCCATTACTTTGACTGATTGGGTATCGAATATTATTCCTGTGATGAAAAAACAAGGAACGATTAGAGTGTGCGTTGATTACAGGGATGTAAATCAAGCTTGTCCAAAAGACAACTACTCTACACCCTTTATTGACAAGATAATTGATGAATGCGCCAGATACGAAATCTTTTCATTTATGGAAGGATTTTCCAGGTATAATCAAATAAATATCTGCCCACAGGACCAGTCAAAGACTGCATTCATTTGTTTGTGGGGCACATTCGCATATCGTAAGCTACCCTTTGGTTTAAAGAATGCAGGGGCAACTTTTCAGAGAGCAATGAACTATGCTTTCCATGACATCAAGAACATCGTTCAACCATATCTCGACGATCTTCGAGCTCATTCACTAAAGCAGACCGATCATCCGCAACATTTGAGAGTGATATTTCTACATTGCCGACACTACAAGATACGACTCAATCCGCACAAATGTGTGTTTTGCGAGCAGGATACTTCTGGCCAACAATGTTCAAATATTTCATAACCGTAGTTAGAAGTTGCCATACTTGCCAAATTTTCAATAGCAAAACCAAAAGACCACCCGCACCGCTACAACCAGTAGTTGCTGTTGGGCCATTCGCTAAATGGTGCATAGATTTCATGACATGTAACCCCACCTCGGCCGGGGGGCATGGGTATATCATAGTCGCGGTAGACTATTTTAACAAATGGGCCGAGGCGATGCCTACATTAAACAACAACGACAAAATGGCTACCCTTTTCTTTTTTAATCACGTAGTCTCCAGATTCGGCGTTCCACAAGCCATAGTCACAGATCACGGATTGCATTTTCGCAATCACATGATGGTTGAGTTTGCTTTCAAATTAGGACTTTCTCACGACAACTCTACTCCGTATTATCCGCAAGCTAACAGACAGGTTGAGGCGATCAACAAGGTCCTAAAGCGCATGCTGCAAAGAATGATCGGAGTCCATAAATGGGATTGGCACCTGATCCTGTACTCAGCCTTGTGGGCATACTAGACATTGGTAAGAAATGCGACCAGGTTTACGCAGTTCTACAAAAATGTCAAACCTCGTGTCTTATCAAAAGGTGACCTGGTCTTACTTTACGACCATAAATCCGACAAGTTGGGAGCAGGGAAATTCAAATCATTATGGATGGGTCCTTATATTGTTAAATGTGTATTAGCAAAAGGATCCTACGAGTTGATGGACTATGATGGGAGTCCACTGGCGCAACCTCGCAATGGGTTGTACCTCAAGCATTACTATGCTTAATTCCGTGTAGTAGTCCTCATGCTTTTGTTACATTTTTGTTTTCGCTAAGAGCAATTATTTTGGTTAGGTAATCCACTTTTTGCATTCGTTGTAGATGTCAAGCCTATTGGAATCATTCGTTGGATATGCCGATGGAGTGAGTCGTAGTTCGTGGAACCTGTCTTCTGCGGCATGGGCCATTTTCGATCCCAATGACAAGTTAGTAAGTTTTAGAGGGGTATGTATTGGTCGGGAAACGAAAAATATCGTTGAATACAGAGCATTGATAGAACTCCTCTCTGATGTCATCACACCTGGCATATGCCGACTTGTCATCAGGCTAGACACACAACTCGTCATTCTACAACTCACCGACATCTATTCTGTACGGAATCCAGCTATCTATCGCATGTTCCTAAGAGTCAGAATTTTGGAAAGACAGTTCGATTTCATTCAGTATCAACATATTTCCAGAAGTTTAAACACATTGACAGACTCATTGGAAAATAATGTGTTAGATAGACATTTGCGACATTTATAAAAAGAATCATCACATCAATATATGCAGCATGATAATGTAACTTAACCAAAATAAAGCTCCGAAAATAAAAAATATATACATAACTTTTTATAGTTTATACATAATGTTCTGTAACCAAGACAAAATTGGTCAAATGACCCAAAACTCAATATGATAGGGGGCACCCTAGTCTAATGATGCTAGTGATAACAAGTCATCGCCTGTGCAATCATGTGTAAAAGCCTAGTCCATTGACTCGACACTCCAGTCGTATGTCGCTGCAACCGCAGAGGCAGCTCGTCGGTCCTCACATCCGGGATACCAAGGGTAAGACCCTCGATCTGGTCCTGTAGTGCTAAAAGAGTCTCGACCACGTCAAGGTCGTGAAGGATGGCCCTCCCCACAGCCTCTCCTGCAGGAGCGGCCGTTGGGTCTCTGCGGCGTACTACCGGTCGAACTGGTCCAATATCTGCATGAGCACATGAGTTTTGATTAGTCTTGGTCAAGAAAATGTAAGAACATTATAAAGAACAATGAACAGAGATATGGTCAGAGGACTTACCCATAGCACCCCACTACTTGCCAGCTAGTAGCACCAAATCCGGTTCACCCCGGAAATCCATGCCAGCATATGGAAAATTGACATAGACCATCTCCTAACGATCGAACTACTCGAAGAAAGTATCAGAAAAAGAAATCTGAGGTTGGCCAGCATGCTGAGACATGAGGTCAACCATCTCTGCATCCGTGGTTCAGTCGATGGAGGTAGGCTAAGTGATATGTTCTATGGCTGCATCAGTGGGATTCTCTCTAAAGTGAAAGCAGTCAAAATAGAACCATAGTTGAAGTTCTTGGATCTTTCACTTTTCACCTTGGTCAGTTGTTCTTTCATCACAGAGAGTACGACATCACACTAGTTGAACACATTCGGTTCAAGGAATTCCAAAGCATACTGCATGTAAGACCTGTTAGCTATGTGAAGAGCAGAATTACCAGCCAGTCTAGAAAAAGTGAACAGAATGGTCCGCAAGGGCCGGTTAGTGACATCTCAGATATTGATCTTGCCATCTGTACTTAGCTGAGATCCCTCTCTGTAGTGCCGGCGAATATACTCCCTCACGGACTCACCCCCACAGGCAGAGCCCGACAGTCAAGGGGATTGATTTGCCCCTAATCGTGAACACCTAGTTGATAGGATCCCAGGAATTGAGAAAATATTGCAACAAGTTGATTTGTTGCCTCATGCTAGAGATACAGAAAAACTTCAACAAGCCACAGTTCCGCAATGCAGCTACTGTGCCAGGGTCATGCAAAACAATAGTGTCCTCTTCTTCATGCTTGCATTCTCACCATGTAACAACCATTTTGCTCCGATGAATCACTGAAAAAAAAACAAGAGAAGAGTGAGGATCTTCATTTGGTAAAAAACAGGCAAAAATCTATGAGAAAACTGTGCAAAAAGTTTCCTCCTTGCGCCCATCGCACCCTAGTAAGTGTACTGGGAGTGATGTATACTAACTATTATGCATTGCACCTTTCGATTAAGGAAGGGTGCGATGGTGCCAAGGTGAGTTGTTCAAACCCTAGAGACTCAGCAGAGAAAGGAAACAGGCTCAGAATTCAAAAAGAAAAGAATGCAATTGAAGAGCACAAGTTTAGCTCCTACCTGGTCCAAACGGCGTCAGCAATCGTCCACAGAATCTCCCGGAATCAGCTGGTAAAAATTGGGGGGGCAAGCACCTCCAGAGCTCCAACAAACCAAGTTCAAATGAAATGGTAAAATGAGAGGTAAAATTCACTTTTAATTTACCATTCACATAATTCAAGTAAAATATTAGTGTTCTTAACACATTTATCAAGCATATGTTTTCATTTCTAATTGGTTTGATGAAGCAAATGAACATGTAGTACAATCTTTGAAAGAACAAAATGCTAATGCTGAATCCAGGACTCAATGACCATTATCACGAGCATTTTTAGTGCATAGTTCAAGCTCGTTAAAAAATAAACATAAGTCATGAGAAAATGTTTCCCCCAAATTTTAAGCTCATTAAAAAATGAACCGATAAATAACCATTGTGAATGCCTTATCGCCAGCGTTTGAGCCTTGGTCGTGTTCCCATCATCACCTCCACTCTGTTTTTAGCCGATCATTCACCTCCATATGATTGTTAACCCCTTCGAGGAACATCTGCAAAGAGTGATTCTATTAGCCATCCTTGTGACACTGCCGTGATTGGAAAATTCCAAACCTTACCTTGAATCAGCTGCCACCCAAAATCATCACTCGTTCCTTGAAAACGAGTCTCCTTTAAGCTCTTTTCAACTGACTCATAAAATATGAAAAGATTGTCGAGCAATTAGCCTCTCCGGCTTGTTAAAGTCATAGAAAGTGCTATCCCTCCTCTAGATTTTAATATTTTTGGACCTGAGGGATTATTACACAAAAAGATCGAGTGCTTGTCTTTTTCGGCTCGTTAAAACTATCGAAAATTCATCCCTTTCGTATTATTTTATGCTTTTTTAGACTTAAGGGATTATATGACGAAAAATAATCTTTGGAGTCTCCTTTTCGTCCCTTTCAGACTCTCTAAAATTGAAAAGTACCGAGTTATCTTTGTCGTTAAACTCGTTAAAACCTAATAGCGACAAACTCATCCAAATGGACGAGAACGAGTTTCACTGTCGCTAGGCACGCTAAAATATAGCGACAGGTTCACCCAAAGGGCAGATTATAGAACAAGCATATGTTATCCTCCTCAAGCTTGACAAAAATAAATACGTACTGGTCAACAATGACTGGGGAAAATTGGGAAGAAAATTTGAAAAAGCTTTATTGGTAGCAAGTCGCTCTTGAACATGACACTTTCCTTCCGCATCCAAGCGGGGTTGGGTTGTTCCGTTCACTGGTCATCACCATTGGTCCCTCAAACCATCCATCTTTGGGGTTAACGCTACCAATCCATCGTCAGTGTCGCCGATATGTTCAAGAGAAGTCATTCAGACAATTCGCCTATGTCTCACCCACTGCAATACACTCATGCTCCATTCTTTCATGTCCGCCACCCTGAACCCTGTATCGTCAGATCGTTTTCACCTCCAAAATCATTTTCTTCGTTCCATGTCATAGATGTGGGATTCATTAAGGCCCTCCTACAATGGGTCACTTCTTGTCGACATCAGCTCATTATCCAAGAACATGACCTAGGGACAACCCTTTCAGTACTTTGAAGCTTGCATGCCTCAATGGCAAGTTTCTCACTTTCGGCGACGGGTTCACATTAATGGCCTTCGACAGAGAGATTTTGCGTGGTGTTCGACGCAAAGTCCTTTTTCACACCACATGAATTGTACTATAGTACCTTGAGGGACATTGTCATTATTGGTGATTCCTCTCGTGCCTGTTAACAACTCACATCATTAGCTGGTATCAGGCGATGTATTTCCATGTTCGACTCCAGAACATTCTTCACATGGATCGAATTGTACTCCAAGTGAAGATTAAATAAGTTTTGAAGACCCCGGATCTAGTTTCATCCATCCGGGCTGTGATATATTCAGGAATATAAAGACATCAAATGTACATGATTGCCGAACAGATGATCATCCAAATCAAAGGATGATGAGTCCAAATCATCAGTCTGCCACACAGACGATTGTCTGTCCTATGTACATGAAAATGAATTTATAACGCTGAGCATGGGAATGCCCACATCAGCTAGATCATGAAAAAATGTTGTAAAGATAATGTATTGTATTGTATCTTATTACAGGTCGCTTCCCAGCTCGAAAAAACTTTGGATCCTCATGGTAAAGCATTTCACCCGACATCAAAAGATTAACGACCTCATGCTTTAGGGGGAAATTGTTATAGACATTTTTGGGCACTTCAAATCCAATCATAAATGTCCATAAACTGAGGGCTCCTAAGTCCCTAAAAGTGTTTCTTCACTGCCTAAAGGAACAAGGTCAGCTGAATACATCATCTCCCAGAAGTTCTCCACTAAAAACTGATCAGAAATGGTAAAAAGTGGACCATATTGAATACCCAGTGCAGAGGGTGCGATGCATATCACTTTCCCAATGTACAAGGTGTGATGCATACTGAATGGCCCCTCTGTAGGGTGTGATGGTCAGGAATGGACAAATGGCAGGGACAAATTGCGAGGTGGAAGATCATGGAATCTTCCAAAAGCTTCCCCTCTGACACGTGCCTCTCTGTTTTCGACCAGGGATGAGTAAGAGATCATCATTCTCCAAGTGGAATCAGGAACTATTAGAGAGAGGACACTAATCAAGATGACAGAAGATGACTCACCTCCCTACAATCATCTATATATGGATCCCTCATCACAGTGATCCAGAGGCTGGAATCTTGTATCTTGTAGAGAAGTGTTGTTGGTTTTCTGGTGTAACTTCATAGTGTTGGGTGATCTAAGCTTTATTTGAGGTGAAGAAGGGATTTCTTGCTAGAGGATGATGCTGGGTCAAAACATATGGTTGTAATCCTCTTGCTACTTTTGATCTTAATAAAGCTATTCAAGTTTTCCTCCATATTCTTGTATGTTTACTTATATATGCATTTGTATGGTTAACACATATATGTTCCTGTGTTATTTATGAATATAGATCTTTGTTCTTTGATAGTAGTATGTTGTTGTGATTCCACAGGTGCTCTTTGAAGCCGGGAAGACGAAGAAGAAGTTGCAAAGCTCTATTAGGAAGGAGACGAATCAAACAAGGAAATCAAGCGCAAGACTACGGTTGGTCTCCTTTGTTCCACTCTTATCTATTTTCATAAAGGAAAATGAAATTAGACTTTACTTGTTTGTTTCTAAGATAGCTACCACTCTTAGTGGGAATAGCAGCATCCGAGTGGACACTATTCCCGGTAACAAATATATGAAGGAAAAACCATTACCCTCGTAATAATGTTGGAAGTGGTGGTGAGTATTAATTAGAAGAGTGAAGTCGAGGGAAGATGTTGGGGAAATCATAATATGAGGTGAGAGAGATACATATTAAGGAAAACCTATTAAGTGAAGGTTAAGGGAGATATTATTTCCTTAATAAAGGTGTGGAGTTGAAGGGATATTTTAGAGAAAATTGTAGGAGGTTCGAGTATATATTATCCTCCTAATATTAAGCTTTTCTTAATATATCCCTTCATATTCAACCTCATTATGAATTTTCTCCAATATCACCCCCAACCCCATATTCACCCCATATTACATTTTCCCTAACATTTACCACCACCCACACAGTCCCCTCATATTAAGTTTCCCTAACGTCTCCCCCTACCTTCTCCCTCACCCTCAGTGTAATTTTTTCTTAGTATATCCCCCAACACTACACCTGCTCATATTAAGTTTTGCTAAATTTTCCTTAATATTTTACTCAACCAAACCCTCATAATTCATTTCTTTTCACACATCACAATGTGATATAATATTTTATTATGTATGTTATTCTAATTTATCATTTAATTATAAAATATTTCCATTATTTATAATAATATTACTATTTATTAAGATTCAAATTATACAATATCATATCAATATATTTATAAATCTAAAATACACAATAAATAATAAATATAATTATTAATTTTTTAATAATAATAATAATAATTTAAATTTAATGTCACAACCAAGATCGAAATGAAATTGGTGTGTGATACCCTCTTGATTGTGTGAAAATAGAATTGCCTCATCATAACAATTTTTCTGCTAACTTTTATGAAGGTCTACATACATATTTATTAAATATTTTAATATTGATAAATGTATGAAAATGATTATTGTAATATTTTCTAATATTATTTGTTGGTGGAAAATTTTAATTGAAGTTTGACCCTAGGTTCAACCTAGGTTACCAACAAAGGTTTTTGCATAGTCTAGCACTTCGTCAACATTTTCACTCCCTTGAATCAAAGGTGCATCTCACCTGAGGTGAGGCACAACCATAAAAATATCTAAGGGATATGGATTTATCTATCTAAACAGCTTGCACAAACATTTATACATTCATCCGCAGCTATTTAACTTATACATTTAATAGAAAGTAACTATATGCAAATAATTTTTAACGGGGGTGAAAAATACATAAACATGTAGTAGAACTATCATTCTCCTTTTATTATTAAAACATTAGAGACCAATTACAATACCATCTCTCCATTGCATCTTGCAGCACATTACAAGTTTGTGCACATTTATTAAAATTCAAAATAAGTATCAAAACAGGTCATTACATGTTCAAATCTGCCCGTAAGAAGTCTTTTTCTCATACAACTTAGGTTCCAAACATTACAAAAAAATCAAGACTTTGCAATGCAATCCAAACTATAAAACATTGTCTAAGCTTGCAATATGGTCTAAACTTTGTGGCATCATCTAACTTGTTTCTCACTGCCTTTTGTCTTCTTTTATAGTCCCACTCGCTTAATCTAGTCTTCAGTCCCTCGCTTGCTTGATCCATGGTTTTACAATACCTGGGTTCGTTACCTTGGTTATTTGTTTGACCTTATCAAAATCCGCTCCATCTTCTTTGGTGGGTAGTTAATTTTAAGGCACTGAAACAAAACTTTGCGTTTTCATGTTTTAAGAGTTGAAAAAAGAATGAAAGGTGATTTTAGTCACTTTAATATTTAATGCGCTCAAAAGGAAAAGTGCTCGATGATATTTCAAATTTAAAGAGTCAAAAAGACCAAAAATGAATACTTTGGATGATCTAGGAAAAAGGATTAGGTAACTATGAACTATAGAATACCTCTCGGTGTACTGAGAAGTACGGGTAGGCAATCTCCCCGAATGTTATGTTTGGTGTATCACGTTTACAAGGTCGAAGACTAAGCTTCCTATGGATAAAATATTTAAACCTATAAGTGTCTTCCTTTATATACGTGACGGTATGTCGAGCACAAGTTTGTACAAGCGCTATCTAATGCCGAAGCGAACAACAACTGCTAGGTTTAAAGATGTCAGAACAAATCTCTAGCCTAGACCACTAACGTGAGTGTTAAGTTTCAATGCTTCCTTAGGTTAATTCATTAAATTTTAACGGTTGGTCTTGAATTAGGTTTCAATTACAAGGCCCTACTGCTGTCACCTAACAAAAATCCTACATGTAGCTATATGAGAAAAGATATATTTGTCTTGGATGAAATTTAACAATAATTTAGAGATAGGGAACACAAAATCAATGCAACAATAAAAGAATGAAATATTTCTCTAACAAATCTCCTAAATGCATTGAACCTTCGTATCACAACAAAAAAAGTTTCATTTCATTTCCAATGCTTATGATGATGCAATTCTAGCTTCTCAATTTCGGTACTAATGCAATATTTTCGCTCAAGTAAACTAGAACGTTGTTCTTCTTTTCATAAAATTCAAAATGAATCTTCCAAATAAAGCACTTGAATGAAAGCTTTCACAATTCTGAACAAACAAGCATCAATAAAATCCAAAGCATGATAAATGAAACTAAAAGCAACTTCTTCCCTGAATCGAACAAACCAAACACATAAATTCTTCAATCGACAAACCAAGCAATGTAATCTATGATATGAACGAGAAAAGAGACACTCAAAATAAGAGAAAAAATGAGGCTCTTTCACTCATTCAATTGAAATGGAGCAATGAATATGTTGCGACTGAAAGATGGATTAAATGAATTAGCAAATCAGAAACCTGACATAATGAGTAAACAAAGAAACGAACGATGATTGACCTAGATTCCCTAGGGTCATAGAAACCATCCAAAAACTTAAATTATCAAGCAATGAAACTTCAAACCAATCGATAAATTAAAAACTAGTAAACAAAGAATTCTTGTCACTTTTGGGCAGAAGAAGAGTCTGAGGGTAAAGAAACACTAGCACTGGAATGGGAGAAATTTTGTTTTTTTCTTAACTCGGAGACCAACACTACTTCCTAACTAACAACTAGCACTGATGGACACAATTAGCATTACTGGCTAGACTAAAACTAGCACTGATAGGCTTGGTCGGTGTGACTAGCCAGGCTACAACTAGCGTTGATCGAGGGATTCAAAGAAAAAATAAGAAAAAACTTCACCTATAGGAATCAGCACAATTTCCTAACTAATAACAAGCACTAGAAGGGGGTCAATGCGTCTGTTTTAGATAAACTCACGCTGATCGGCATGGCTGTCAAAAATGTAAACGTGGTGATTGAGGATTCAAGGAAAAAATTAGAAAACTTCAAAGGCTAAAACTAGACTCGCCATTGTAAATTTTAGTCTCGGAGTAGTAAACTAGGCAAAGCAAAGAATACTAAAGGGAAATGGTGATACTGGAAAATTTCACACAAAACCAGAAGATGACAATCAATCAAATAGAAGGATTGAATCCCCATTGGAGTCGCCAATTTGTGGTGCGGTTAAATTCTCAGTGCAGACACAAACAAT
The DNA here is from genome assembly GCA_000404065.3 of Pinus taeda. Classification (NCBI taxonomy): domain Eukaryota; kingdom Viridiplantae; phylum Streptophyta; class Pinopsida; order Pinales; family Pinaceae; genus Pinus; species Pinus taeda. The sequence continues at coordinate 33,578 of APFE030629342.1, forward strand.
TCCTCTAGCCTAAGAGAGCGGGTCTAGCCACAAACAAACAATATATGGAAAATGTCCTTAAGCTAGAATCAATTTAGAGGTCCTACCTCTTAGAACACTATTCAGCTTGGTGATGATCCTGCTTCCTCACTCCAGCTATCTTATGTTTCCTTCCTTCGAATACCTGAAACAAGTAAACAACAACAACAACAAAAGTGATAACATACAAAATTGTATTCAACCTACTTAATAGGTCAAGGAACATTAAGCCATAAAGATGTAAAATGACATTTCATGTGGGAAATCAATCAATAGTTACATTTATATAAATTAGAAATATATTAAGACTAGTGCCTTGACGTTGTTCGTCTCCTTCGACGTATCCGGGTTCCCACACTTCTGCTAGCACTTCATGGATATCCCCAACAAATGGAAGATTAAGGCCTCTTTCCCTTTAGTCTCAAACCAAACCAAAATCACACTATTCTCCCTCAAACACACACTAGAAAGCTATAAGCTATAAAGCACTTGCTGGTTATTCACACTTGCTCCAAAATTGCCAATAGATTTTGCTTGGGAAAAAGAGAGGCTTATATAGCTTGCATAGATGGGATATGGTTCCTCTCATCATGGGATAAGGTCTTATCTCTTGATGTTGTTCCATCCTAATAGGGGAAAGGAGCCCAAACTGATTTCCTCAGCTCTATCCAGCCCAACCATCTACCAAACTTCTGTTACGGAGATTCTAGACATGGAAGCTTCGACTCCTTATTTAAAAAAGCTTTTAAAAGAGGATTAGTGCGACTAGAAAAGGGGTCAGTCAATCCGATCGACGCTAGGGTTAGTTTTAACGTCTATAGATCAGTGCAAGGATAAAACTAGTCAATAGCGCTGGTCCTGTAAACGCGGATAGAAGGAAGATTCTTGGGAAATGATGGAAATGGTAATTATTCTACTCATGAAGAGGGACATATTGGGAGTTTCTTCATGATGGGAAATAATGTTGGGTACACTGTAGAGGTCCTCTGGGATTGTATATGGGGAGTATAGGGACAATGACAAAATTTTGTGTAATAGTGCCCCAACTGGCACCTACAAAATTCTAACTTTGAATTATGTTTCTATTCTTTTCTCTACCTGCAGTGACCGAGTTATTTATTATAGATGTCTTTATACTTGTGGCAAGACATTGAGTTCTACGATGCCCTATTGTACCTCAGCCAAGATCATTTTATATCGATCATCAATTTTATCCCAAGTCTTCACTATGATTTTTTGGACCTTCTCTCTGATCTCGTCGATGTCCTTATCAATGAAAACAAGTGCTTCTGCACCCTTGGACTTATTTGCTTTACGCTTTTTCCTCTTGCCTACCATAGTTGTTGTGTATGTCCTTCTAAGTATAAAAGGTGAATCCTCTGATACTCCCGCATCAGTGAGGGGTTCCTCATACTCATGATTTGTTTCTTTTGTTTCTATCTTTGCATCATTTTCACTTATACCTCCATCCTGCTAGGTACCCTTCTCTATTCCAATTGTTCCACTCGGTGGAGTTATCCATTCTTTTGGCCATTGTTGTACTACAATGATAAAATCATGTTTAGTTACTAAGTATGGAAATGGGTGCCATGTCCTAGTTGGGTCCTTCATGACTTCACATGGGTTCTGTGGAAGTCTTCTTTGAAGTCTGCAATGTGATAATACTACTTATATAAACTAGGTGACAGCCTTAGATGTTGATTCACCACCATGTGTAAATTTTCCATCACCATAAAGAAAATTCTAATTACTGTTGTGCATGTTGACTCCTTAGTAAACCGAAGGGAAGCATACCTCGCTACTTCACAAACATCCACCTTAACAGATGGAAACTGTGGGCCTTCTAACAGTCATATTTCCAGCCAACTTCAATGAACCTTTCATTGTGGTGTAGTTATTTTTCATTTGTCGTAGTTCATTCAGACTTCATCATATTCATGCGTATCACGCAGTAATCTTCCTTCAACGAAGTCCCTTTATGTAGACTTGTTTATAGTCTCAGGACCACTTTCAACTGCAAGTGACACTAAGAATTTATTCCCTTCAATTTTTAGTGTGAATCTCCAGGGATAGAGTCATCCCTATATATCTGCAATCTTCTACCATTCACTCATCTAGGAATTAGATGATCATTCAACTTCGTGAGCTGAACTGCAAAACCATTAGAGATATTCTTTATGATATATGGTCGTAAACAATGTGTTTTAAATTTTCCTCAGAACTTCACGAATTTTCTTTCATATAATAATACAAGATCTCCTTTCCCAAATGTATTCTTCTTGATATGCTTGTCATGCCAAGCTTTCTCCCTTGCTTTCTATACTTGTTAACGAAACCCTGCTATGAACCTGTCTTCTTCTAGAGATAGTATCGACAACATTCTTTCCTTCATAATATCAGGGTCTGCCATGTCTATGACAATTGCAATTCTCAAAACGAGCATAATGTATTCGATAGGCATAATTGTCTCGTGTCCATATAACAACCTAAATGTTGTTTTCCCTATCAATTTATTGCATGTTGTTCTGTATTGCCACAACACCATTGGAATTCTTAAATCCCAAACATCTCTGTTCACATTGCATTTGTAATCCTTCACTAGTTGTACCTCAACCCATCTTTTCAAATAATCAGCTGCACTGATTATATACCTCGCACCAGTGTTCTTTCTTGAAAGCCTACAAAGTTACCTGTGGTACTAACGACATCTTGTCTCTTCTAGATGGATTTATTTCTCTTTGACATACATCACGTGCTTCATATAATTATTTTGCATCCTTATGTATTGTGGGCCGCCATAGCCCAGCTTTCAAGATTTTCTATGCAATGGCTTTTCCTACATAGTGCCCACCTATGACTTCTCCATGAGTTTCTATCAAAATACTTTCTCGTTCATGTTCAGGGACATATCTATGTAGCACTTCATTCGGTCCCATTTTGTACAAATGTCCAACAATCAATGATAAATCAGCTGCTCGAACCACTCAGTCCATTTGCTTCATAGTGTACTCCACTAGTGCCATTCCTGTGGCCAGAAACTAAATAATATCCATGAAGTGATCATATGTGACTTTAATTGCAAATAATTATGCTTTGGGCAGGTTATCATCGATATTTGTGGTTTCTTCTCCTATCTTTATTCTTGATAGATTATCAAGTCCATCATTCAATTTCCCTAGCTTCACTATAACTTCAAAGTCATACTCCTGAAAACCATCGATAGATATTTCCTCCTAAAACAGGCTTATTCACCAAATATTTTAGCATGGAGTGATTAGTGAACATTTTGTAATACACCCCCAACAAGTAGTGCCTGGACTTTTGTAATTCATACACCATACCTAATCCCTCTATTTTCATTGTGCTATAGTTATGTTCCATGTTGGACAATTTCCTTCTTGCAAATGCTATGAGATGATCAATTTCCCTTACTCTTGGTTGCGCTAACACTACACTCAATGATATGCAAGATGCATCAACATGTACATGGAATTCCTTCCAGTTTGGGAAAACTAGAATTGGCACAGTTACCATCTTCTATTTTAGCACATCCAAGCTCTTATGGAACTCTTCACTCCATTGAAAAGTCGCATCTTACTTAAGAAATTTCTCTATTGTCTTAGTTATCTGCGCACACCCCTTTATAAACTCTTTGTAGTAGCTAGTGTGTCCCAGTGTTGTGCATAGCTATCTCACTGTTTTTTGTGCTGGCATGTTCAGAATAAATGTGATCTTTGCGGGATCCACCATTAATCCCTATTTACAAACTACATTTCCCAATAGTATACCAATTGGTTCAAAAAAGATGCACTTATTTAAGTTCAATGAGATCTGATACTGCCTACATGTATCCAACATCAACCTTAAGCTTTCCACATGCTTCTTTAATATACCAAATACTATCCAATCATTGAAGTCTGCTTCTAGAAAATTGTGTATATATTCTTTGAAGGCTGAAATTAAAACTCTGGAAAATGTAGCAGGTGCATTCTTTAATCCAAAAGGCATTACCATGTACTAATAAGATTGCCACTTTGTCAAAAAATTCTTTTTATATCTATCTTCTGGTGAAATTCTGATATGATGGTATCCTGAAAATCCATATGTGAAAGAATAGGCCCCCTATCCTCCTACATTGTTTAATACTTCATCTGTAAATGGTGTAGGGGGGTCATGCAGGCATGAATAATTCAATTTCCTTAATTCAACACAAATTCTGATTTCCCCTTTTACCTCATTTTCTTGAACCACCATGGGACTTTCCCATTCAGACTCTTCTATAGGTTCAATTATCCTAGCTGTTAACATCCTTTCTAACTCTTCTTTCACCTTCTCCTTGTATTTTAGATTTATTCTATAAGGTCTCTAATGGACAAGATTCACATCAGGTTTCAGATGAATCTTCATAATTCCCAAATATCCTGATATGCCCTTCATATCTAAAAAATTTGTGGGGAACAAATCATGGTATTCATGCAAGAGATATGTTATCTTGCTAACTGTGTCTTCATCCCAGTAATCTCCTATTGTCACATACCTTGGTTTAGCCTCTTCCCTTATATGCACCTTCTTCATCTTCAATGGCTTTGTTATATCTAATTCTTTGATGTCAATATTGTGAGGATATTAATCCTCTTTGTCAGTGAGATTATAACATTCCATTACACTACCTATCTACGTAGCCCAATCATGTTTCCAGATAACTAGAACTTCATTCTAAAAAATATTCTTCTTAACTATATTTAGAGTTGTATCTATATGTGGGTGGTCATCTTCAAATCTGAATGTCATTATATATCCATCAACCATTTTTGATGAGCTAGCAGTACCAAGTCGAAGCTCGGTTTCCAAAGATCAATTTTGAGGAATTGTCTCCAGGGTATGGATGAAGCCATGCACCCATTCTTCTCATGGAATTTCTCCCCAAAGTGCTATACAGAGATGTATGTGGTCTCTAGGTGGCCATCATACTTGTCTACGAGCTTTGTTTCTACTTGACCAAATCTTACGCACATCAACCTTCTACATTTATTCCAATCTCCAATATTATTCTTATGAGTGCCCCACCATCTAGCAGAGTAGCCCTCATTGCTTGATCCATAACTAACAATCTTTGACATTCAGATACCTGTATTTCATAATCTCTAAATAAACTATTTACATCACCTAAAACCATCATACAAAGGTAAATCATGTAACTCAGTTGTCATACAACACACTACTTTAGTGATCCTTGCACATCACCTTGTAGACACTTCATGCAACCTTTTCTACTAGTTTTCCAACTCCTCTTCTGAATATGAAGTGCAAGAGCTATATTATTCCCAATTCAGCTTTCCATGGGCAGTAGGGTTAATCCATTCTTCTTCTTTTGATATAATCTGATAATTGTTGATAATTTCATCTACATTTTACTCTTCACATTTCGCCAAAAAGTTTCTAATCAAATGCTATGGATCACAGAAGTCAAAATTCCTTGATATCTCACTCTCTCCGATCGATCTAATGGAAATAAATCTCATATTATTGCTTTCAAATATAATTTTCCTTTTCTCAGGTTAATTATAGCCATGTTATCAAATTACCAATCCAATCCAAACAACGCAGGGTAGGGATTACTGTCATCCATAATCTCAATCACTTCGAATTCAGTGTTAGTGTGCACTCCATCAATATCTACCATGATACTTGACAATATTCCTAGAGGGAGAATATTTTGTTGATTATCCAACTTCAGCTGGATAGTTGAAAATTTCATCTTTATCTTACCCATAAATTCCCAAGTTTTCTTCGGCAAGACATTAGCATCAGATCCTAGATCCAAGATAACCTTATCCATGTCGTATTGCCCAATCTGCGATGTAAGCCTCATTTCCTTTCAAGTCTACCATTGTGTTTGTGTAGATTATTCGTTGCATGCATCTCACGCTGTGGTATCTCTTTAGGAGCACAAGATTCTATCAATTCCTTCAATCCCTCTACGACCTTCTGATTTCTCAACAACTTCATGCAAGTGTGTAGAAAAGACTTCAAAATATTCAGATCCACATCTTGTGCCACAACCAATACTATTTTGCAGTTATCCTTATGATTCGTTAGCACGGTAGAGATCAAATCCCCATCATCCATAAAGATTCACCTTGCCTCCCTGAATACTTTCTTTTCCTTCGGGATACAAGTGTAGAATCTTTTTTAGTAGTTTTTCTTACCCATGTAGTTTCAACTTTCTTCTTCCCATTGGATTTAAGATTTCTAGTTGCAGCTCTGCTTCTTGTAACAATGTCGATGCGTGGTCGATCTTCCCTTGGCTCTAGGGTCATCATTTGGATATTTTCTATAGGTTGCTGGTTTCTTTTCTCCTGCATCTTTGCAATAAGGATGCGGAATTATTCTATCACATCATCAAAAGACTTACAGTTACAATAGGTTGTTGTAGGGTTTTGCGAGGTGTCCTACCTATCCATAGTTATAGTAGATAATTAAGTCACAGCCTTGATCAACTCCTCATCATCGTCCTTGAAATCCTCCTTAACCATTGTGATAGTTTGGATCCTCATGTGTATGTCCCTCAGCTTGTAGTATCTAAGCATCAGCAGTGCGTTCCATCATTAGGTCACAACTTTGAAATTTTTTCTCATCATGGCCTACGGATCTACAAAAGTTACAAAACAACTCCTTCAGGGTCTGTACATACTTCTGTAATAGGTAGCATCTTTAGAGCGATCTTGACCTCTTGTTCAACAAATCTCATGGCACAAAGCCGGTTTTACTGGATTATGCGCTCCACTTGCTAAATAATCTCTAAACACGG
>APFE030629349.1:54070-117193 GCA_000404065.3 Pinus taeda
TCTGTGCATTCCTCCCCTGCAATACAAAATTAATCTCTGCGTTTTTCCATTCGCTGCTGCGAATTCAATCACCCTAAAATTTCATGACATTACAATAAAGATTTACCCGCACTTCTTTGCTTTCTTTGCTATCCTCTTCTCGCTGCAGGGGTCACGCATTTTTCATATGCGATTACATTACAATTACAATCCCCGTGTATTTTTCTATTGGCTGCTCCAAGCCCCACATGTTTTTTGTTCTCCCCGTGCAATAATACATAACAAGAAAATGGGTCAACGTTTTTATGAAACATATATTAAAAGGACTTACCCATACTCCTATTCAATCGCCATAAGAAATATTAAAAGCCTTACCAAAACATATGACAACGATTAATTTAACTTATGGGATGGTCCACGCCTCATTTAATTTTAACAGGCCCCGTATGTACTTTGATGAACATAACCGGCGGAGACCTTTCCTGGTGATCGAACGGCGGACAGTCTTTGAGCTGATCGGACGCATATCGGGCGGGGTGAGTTGACCACAAGTTACCTTCCGAAAAGTGCTTGAGGCTTACGTCACGGTTGGACAGTTGTCAACATCGGAGCACCATGTCCGGAAACCACTTCAGGCCGAAGGGTGGTGCGATGGCTTACCAACGGTTTCAAGTTTGCTGCAGTGGTTTTGGTGCTGCGTTGACTGCTGACCCGCGCGGTGAAATTATAATTTCAACAAAATAACTCTACTCAGCTTTAATACTTGTATGTTAACATTGATTTTCCTTTACACAATCTTCGTACACATCCTAGAAGCATATTATTTAGACGAACGCACTAAATGGAATTCACCCTTTTCCTGATCCATCCGACCCGGAACAGCCAACTCTTCTACTCGAAATAAAACTTTTGCGACCGTCTCCTTTTATTGAACACGCAACATTTGCTAAGTCAAGTCATGGATTTATGCATACCAAATATCCTGCATGTGCACTGTCTTAAAAATAAATTATAATAAATCCAACGAATGAAAAGTACTTTGACTACGAAGGAAAAGTATTTGTGACGAGATAATCATCTAGAGGGATAGACTAGTCAAGCTAATTGTTTTCCAAATGTCATGGCCCAATCTCAATAGAGACTTGAAAGATTTCCATCCATTCAATTAATATTAATAAATGACCATTCCAATTTCAAAAGTTGATTTCTCGGCCTTTGAAAATGATAGCATACAACTTGTTCGGAGTTCCATTCAAATCAAATTGTCTACAGTGACATTGACTGCCACAAAGCTGCTAGAAATAGGAGTAGAACTAGCATGTAGTGTAGTAAGTAGAAATTGAAATGAAAACGGCTTTTTTCCTTATAAATACTGGGAAGTGTATGTGTGTTCGCTTGTGAATTTGCATATTTGCACATCCCTTTATTTGTGTGGATACAGTACATAGAGAGATTGGGAAATTAGATCAAATCATCGTTGAGAAAAGGAGGGCGTGCTGTGTTTCCTTCGCGGAAGAGATGACACGATCCTTATGCATTGCCTTCCTTCACTTACTTTGAGATGAATAGATAGTAATGTACAAGGGTTGTGTCATCTCTCTGCGCATGAAACCTTCTGTTCCAGTATTTCCTTTTTTTCATTATTGTTTATTTCTGATATCGAGGTACCCATGTTCAATGTTGGTAACATTTTTTACTTATTTGGATTCTCACTGAATACCTTTTCTGCGAACTTATGACAATAATAGATTTGTTGCTTTTTCATGAGAGGTATTCTTCGGTTTATGTTTCCTTGACTTGAGTAAAAGAAGAATTTGGTAGTGGTGAGGTTGAGCATTCATTTAGCAGTCATTGAGATTGATTATGAATTCTGACATGCTTTGGGAGAAGTTATGGGTGAATGTTTTCTAGCGCTCAGTTCAAAATTCGTTATTAATTCGATTGAAACAAATCGACATACAAAATAAGAACAACCATAAATGGGTGGTCCAGTGATTTAGTGTTTGAATCTTCGACCTGTAAGCAATTCACACAGAACACAATTAAGAGAAGGAGTAAACTAGACTAAATTCTGTGAATATATTTAGAATAATGGAGAAATGTGGAGTTTTGTAGAATTTATTATTATTAGTCTTTTTAGTATATTGTTGTGTTTAGTTAATATGGTGGATTTTATTTATATTTTAGATACTAGATTATGTGAATAAATTTAGAATAATGGAGAAATGTAAAGTTTTTTAGATTTTATTGTTATCAGTTTCTTGTGTTTTGTTATTTATATTTTAGATGCTAGACTATGTGAATATATTTAGAATAATGGAGAAATGTAGAGTTTTTTTGGATTTTATTGTTATCAGTTTCTTGTTGTGTTTTGTTAAAATTTGGATTTTATTAAGATTTTAGATTTTATTTATAATAACGTGGTTCAAACTCTTGACTGATTTGTAAATCTATAAATATAGGTGTGTCTGGGCTGATTGAATCAAGTAGTGAGTACAGGTAGTCTCCAGATTGAGCTTTGCCTCTCTTCTTCCCTACTTTCTCTTTTATGCAACTGTTTTTATATTTACTATGCCCATCATGTAGGGCTTTAATCATATTCACTATTACTGGATCGTTCGAATAGTCTATGTAGGCTTGACAATTTGTACTTGGACTGAATAATATGTAATATGTAATTTATAGTAATTTATTAGATCAGAAATCTATTTTTTTAATGTATATGAAGATACGGGACAATTAAATTTAGTAGTGTATATTTCAGTTTATCTATAGTATAGAATATATTGCTATAGATTACTGGATTATATTGTTTGTCTTTATAGTTTCGTTATTATGATTATTAAATACTGAAATGATACATGGACAAGTTTAATCGTGGTCTCAGGACACCGTCTAACTAGGCCAATCGAACTGCACCCGATTCTCAATTTCCACATTTAGGAATGGTATTCTTCGTCCAGGTTCAGGAACAACTGCCTTAGCCGGGAGGCCCAAGCCCAAGCCAACAAGAAGGGTTCAGGAGGAAATTGACCCAGCAATACAAGTGCAAGGTCGGTAGTTGGAAGAATCGACTATGGCCCTAACGAACAATAGGTAAGCAGATTGTTCCAGGCTGATTGGTTGTAACAGAGTCTTCCATTTTGTGTTTCTGAGCGTTTTGTTTAAGCCAAACTGGCCATCCCGTTTGGATTTGACGGCTGATGTATATTGATTGTCTTTATTTATTTGGTTGAAAGGCTCCCTGGAATTTTTATTATCCGTGGACTTTTATGGGTGGGTGGGTTTAGTGTTTAATTATTATTATTATTTAATTTTAAAGTTATGGTCAAGTTTTATTTAGATTTGATGGTTAAGTTTTATCTAGGTTTGACATCAAATTGGTGTGTGAGATTTTTTTAGGAGAAAAGATATGTTTTTAACTATATAAATTATATAAGTTGAAGGCATATATACTCTACTCTATTTCACTGGTTTTGAACTTGTGACTTCTTAGGAAAAAAGACACCTCTTAAAAAGATAGACATACACTGATTTTGAATTGTGACCTCTTAAAAAGAAAAACATGGTCTTAACAATATAAATTATATGAGTTGTTTTAATCATATAAGTGATATAAAATATAAGTTGCATTAACCATATAAGTTGTGTCATCATCATGAGAAACCGCAATCCACGACATTTAATCTTGAGAAACCACACGGACATCGAATTTTGAGAAACCACAATCCACCAACATCCATCTAATTCGTTCAAGTCACCCCACCCATCTAATCGCAGTTGTCTATAATGAGATTTTTTGAAAGTTTTTCTGGCGAGTTTTTCCGGTCAAAATCCGGCAGCAATTTATTGGAATCCCAAGTTTGATAGCTAGTTTCTGCACAATCAAAAGGTCCCAGGGGTTTTTCAGGGTGCTGAATCCAAATATGCAGTTAAAAAACCATTTTAATTGCTAAAAATCAAGATTTAGCCTCATTTCTTCCGCCGAATTCCGTCATCGGAATCTCTAAAAAGTCGCATTATAGACAACTCCCATCTAATCTAATCGGTTCAAGTCCCCTGGGAATTTCAGTTCAAGCCATTCCATCCATCTAATCTAATCCGTTCAGGTCAGCTGGGAATTTCATGTCTCCTCCTGTTTGGTGCAATCACCGTGTCGAGACTTAATCAGACTAATCCGTTAAAATCACTCAGGCATTTCATATCTCCTCTGCTTAAAAAAGACGACACAACCGATGTCGGTTGTGATTAGTGAGACAAGAAAAACGCAACTAACCTGTACGAACTTAATCAAATTAATCTGTTAAAATCACCCAGGTATTTCATGTCCTTTGTTTAGTCTCGTCGTGGGGTGGTGGGGACTCTTCAGTGCGCGCCAAATGTTCTGTCGCTGCAGAGGAGAACAAAGAAGAGGGTCAGGACTTGAAAGCGGCGACAATCCTTTAACTAAGAAGAGGAAATAAAATCTAGACTGGTGCACGCTTCAGGTACCAATGAAAACCCTCGAAACCGGAGACCCTACACAGAAGAGGTGAAAACACTCATGACAATACAGGAAAACCCTCAAATGTCGTGGCTTGTGAGAACATGAGATGGAAACCCTAAAGCTAGCTATCCGAACCCTCAAAGATGAGGCCTTAGCAAGCAACTACCGAGAGGGATGTCGGAAATAGATTTTTCCATGGGTTGAGCACTAGTAAGCGACTGTAGAGGGCGAGTCGAGAACTGTGACGGACAGTGCAGTGGCAACCGGAAAAAGGCGGAAATGGTGGAACTCACCGGGAACCCCAGCAAGGTAACCACCCGTGGCGGCCAAGAACCTGCAACGCCCATGGAGGAAGGGGCTTGCGGAAGGGATCGTTCTTGCAGACCAGTGGTGGGAGGCCTAGTCTTGGGTATAACCTGCAAAAGCTGAAAGTGGGAGCTCCTGAGAAAAATGGCAAAGGTCAATGGAGAAAGAGTTGGAAATAATTAATTCCTACTTATCTATGGTTATAATTTTCCATTTGAGGACTTTGTTCCTATATAATTGGAATTTAGTTTCTTAGTGTATGGTTGAGAGAATCTCTCAACCACACTAGTGTACGTCCAAGATAGAATTCCTATCTTGAGACTATAGATTGTATAAATATGTGTGTAATTTTCCTCATTAATCATACAATAGAAAATATATTGATTGTGCTAATTTTATCTTGGTATTAGAGCCTGTGATGGCCTGGCCCCTCCTGGGAGGAGGGAAAATAAAGAGAAACTATAATTTTTTTTAGTTTGTCCATCAATATTGCACTGTTGCGCTGTGTCCATGTTGACTGGCGATACCAGTTTTCAGATCGGTTCAGCGCTTAATGGCACGACGGTACCAGTTTAACTTCACCAGATGGATGGGTTTCGTGCTCTGTAGCTTTGCCGGAGATTGGCGAGAGGATTTGAATCGGAGTCAAATGATCCATTTATATCGGTCGTTATCCAGGGTTTAATCCGTGTCTTTGAGGTCCCCGACATCACTTCTAGTGGAGAGATTTGGCTGGTGGTGTTCCAGGGCAGTGAAATCGATGTTGCGCCACCTGTGCTAGATCGGTGGATCCGCTGCTGTCAAGAGGGTCGATTCAGTGTGAAGGTTAAACACATAGTTGGAGGCTATGTCCTGCTTGTTGCGTGGTTCATTTTTTGGAGGTTGCATTACCAATCTACCACAAAAGATCCGTTCATGGTGGTCGTCGAGAAGGAAGTGGAATTGTTGTTCACACTCTCGAAGAACGGTGGAGCGGCGTTGTGAATCTGCAGATTGAAGTGCACATCGGTCAAGAATCGCAATTTAGTGGCCATGGGCGATGGATTTCAATCACCCAATTGCTTGTTTCGAATCTGGAAGCATCTATGTGTGTGTGGTGGTGTTCTTAAGGGTTTTGCACCGAGAGATCTCCCCAAAGATCGACCGCTGGAAAGCAGAGAACCAGGTTTGATGTATTCTTTGAATGAATTGTGCGTTGATCTTTGCATTGTGTAAAGATGCTCTGGAAGCCATGAAGAGATAGTGCAGGAAGATCATGATCCAAGGACGGTCAATCATGATCCCAGGATTGGGATCAGATCGGAATTATGGCGTTTGCAATTTTTTTTTGCCACAATGTTGCAATTAACATTGCAAATAACAGAGAGTAACATGTTTCAAATATTAAAATATTAAAGGAAAAAAAATATTAATAAAAAGTGTTTTTCAATGAAAATTTGTCTTTGCCACCCAGCTGGTGAAGGTCTTCGGAAGACTACTTACTTATCACATTTTAATCAAGGGAGAAAAAAGGCTTCCTCCACATGAAACACATCAACTATTTAAGCGAATCGGGTCATTCCGAACTATCTAAAAACACCGAGGACAGTTCTGGGATCCAAGAACCTGCAACGCCCATAGAGGAAGGGGCTTGCGGAAGGGATCGTTCTTGCAGACCAGTGGTGGGAGGCCTAGTGTACCGCCCTGGTGTTTCAGCACGGGCGCGCACCCCTCATCGAACGGAAATCCGACTAAGTATGGCAGCGCGGCGCTCTCACTATGCGATGTGCGTGCGTATAATGGAGGGGCGACCGCTTATTTATATGGAGCGTTGGCGATATGAGATGCGCACAGGCCGACGGGAGTTTGGCGGTGGCTTGGGCAAGCCGACGCCCCAACGCACATACATGAGGGGCATCCATGTTATATTTTAGGGAGTCGGCCATGAACGGTCGCACCCCGTATGGAGGGTATAAACATAGGACGCGCAGCTTCATTTGGAGCATCCATCGAATGGCGAAGATCATCATACAACGAGCGCGGTGGTGCAGTCTATCAACGCAGTTGCATTGTGCGACGGGTGTGCAGAGGAGTTGGGTGATGCGCTCGCCAGTCGGGCGGAACGACACGGGCACAAGGTTGACAGGTCGGGCGGTGGAGCGCACAGGCACCCGCCCGAACGTTGGCACGTTGTGGTTGTGGAAGGTTGGGCGGCGGTGCGCACGGGCGCCCGCCCACCGAACGTTGGCACGTTGTGAATGGTGAACGCGGAGGTTGATACGGGTGCGGGTCGTGCACGGGCACGCCCGCCCGTTGGGCAAACGCGTTGGTATTGTATACTTGGGTGAGGTCGGGCAGACCGCCGTGCGCTCTTGCACGGGCGGGCGCCCGCCTTGATGTAAAACGCCTGTTGAGCGTAGACTCCCGGTCATATTGTAAAATCTCTTTATATAATAAAAGAATTTTATTATATGCATTATGGTTGTTCTTGATTATGTTTATCATGTTATTATGATGTTATTCTGCACATTATAATTTTACAAGTGAAGTTAATGAAAGTGAAGGTGTAGTTCGTAAAACACTTAACCATGGAAACGGTGAGTTGTTTAGGCAGTGCCGCACCCGCTCAAATTAAGAAAAAAAGAGTTGGGGGCATGACAGGTGGTATCAGAGCAGGTTCACAGGTGGTTGAAGTTGCGGTTGAAGCTAATTCAGGGTTGAAGATGCTTGATGATAAACGGCGAGAACGGAAATTTATGCAGGTTATGGAGAAATCATGGATGAACAGTCTGGGTTTCGTAGACTTGATGGTCCGTGGAAAGACCACTCAAGCTCTTGTGGACACAGGGGCCACCCATAACTTCATGACGACACGGTTGGCTAGAGCTGTTGGACTGATGATCCTTCCATACAACATGGAGGTCAAGGCAGTGAACTCTAAGGCCAAGGTGACGGGTTTGGCACACGAAGTGCCGGTGCAGATAGGAGACTGGACGGGTCAGTTGGACTTCACGGTGATGGCGATGAACGACTTCAACGTAATACTTGGACAAGATTTCTTGAAGGGCAACAAGGCTATTGTTGTCCCCTTCTGTGATGAGGTGTTGCTGGTTGCACAGACACGGACTTGGACTTTGCCCACACATAGGCAAAGGAGGGAAGTCAAGGTGCAGCATGTTTCTGCACTAAGTTTGGAGAGAGCCATGAAGGAATCAAATGTGAAGACATATGCGGTGATGTTCAAAGGAGTCGACGGTGATGAAGTGGGGACACCTATTTCAGCTGAGATTTCTGATGTTCTTGCCGAATATGCAGATTTGATGCCTGATGAGCTTCCAAAGAAGCTTCCACCAAGGTGTGCGGTGGACCATAGCATTGAGCTTGAACCAGGGAAGGAACCCCCGGCTAAAGCACCTTATCGATTATCAGGGCGTGAGTTGGAGGAATTGAAATGGCAGCTAAAGGAGTTAGCTGATGCAGGTTTCATTAGACCTTCAAGGTCCCCATATGGAGCTCCAGTATTATTCCAGTGAAAGAAGGATAGCAATGAGCTAAGGATGTGCTATGACTACCGTGCATTGAACAAGCAGATGGTGAGAAACAGGTATCCTTTGCCATTGGCTGCTGATTACTTCGACAAGCTTGCGAAGGCCTGAGTGTTTTCCAAGCTAGACTTGAGGCATGGTTACTATCAGGTGCGGATTGCCGAAGGAGATGAGAAGAAGACTGCAATCGTAACAAGGTATGGTAGCTTTGAGTTCCTTGTTATGCCGTTTGGGTTGTGCAACGCTCCTGCGACATTTTGTACTTTGATGAATGATGTCCTATGACCATACTTGGACTCGTTCGTGCTGGTATACCTGGATGATATAGTGGTTTACAGTGATAACATGGAGGATCATAAAAAGCACTTGGCAATGGTTTTCGAGGCACTGAGGGGGAATCAGTTGTTCTTGAAAAAGTCTAAGTGTGTGTTTGCTGAGAGTGAGATATCATTCCTTGGGCACATCGTTGGACAAGGGTACATACGGATGGAGCCGAGCAGGGTGAAGGCTATCGAAGACTGGGTTGAACCGAAGAATGTCCATGATATGAGAGTGTTCTTGGGCATGACCAACTACCAACGGAAGTTTGTAGAAGGCTACTCCAAAGTAACATCGGCACTGACAGACCTACTGAAAAAGGACAAGAAGTGGTGTTGGATGGAGAAATGTCAAAAGGCATTTGATGAGTTGAAGAGAAGGATGGTTACAACACCGATACTAAAGTTACCTGACTTCGGGAGACCGTTCGAGGTGCACACAGATGCTTCAGATTTTGCCATAGGAGGAGTTCTTATGCAAGATGGGCATCCGGTGGCCTATGAGAGTCGGAAGTTGCAGGATAGAGAGCGGAGGTATCCGGTTCATGAGAAGGAGATGACTGTGATCATCCATTGTCTTCACATATGGAGGCACTACTTGATTGGGAAGCCTTTTGTTGTCAAGACTGACAAAGTTGCAGTGAGTTATTTTGCATCACAATTGAAGCTTTCTGTGAAGCAAGCTCGTTGGCAGGACTTCTTGGCAGAGTTCGACATGTCTATTGAGTATAGACCGGGTAGACACAATGTGTTAGTAGATGCCCTTAGTGGAAAGGGACAGCTTGCACCATTGGAGGGAGAAGACCGGGTAGCAAGGAGTAGAAGTCGGATTCAGATGTCGGAAGTGATGCAAAGCAAACTAAAAGAAAGTGTGGAGACCGATATTTTAGCGCAGAATATAGTGAAGCAGATAAAGGAGGGAAAGACACGCATGTTCTTTCTACGAGATGGTTACTTGTTCTTTGGGAGCCGACTCTATGTTCCAAATACATCTGGTCTTAGGGGGCACCTCTTGAAGGAGTGCCACGATTCTTCATGGGCTGGCCACCCAGGGCAGCGTCGTTCTTTGGCATTGTTGGAGAGAGGGTTCTTTTGGGAGAAGATGCGAGAGGAGATGGAGGAGTATGTGCACACATGCATCATTTGTCAGCAGGACAAATCGAATAATCAGAGGCAAGGGGGAATGTTGCAGCCTTTACCTATTCCAGAGAGACCATGGATGAGTGTCTCTATGGACTTCATTGTCTCACTACCGCAGGTTCAGGGGTATAATGGGATTATGGTCGTTGTCAATCGTTTTTCCAAGTATGATGTCTTCGTTCCGACGAAGGTACCCTGTGGAGCTGAGCGTACTGCCGAGCTGTTCTTCAAGAACATGGTGAAGTATTGGGGGATGCCGTTGAGTATCGTGTGTGACAGAGATACACTGTTTACAGGGAGATTTTGGACGACATTGTTCAAGTTAGTTGGGATAGAGTTGCTGATGAGTTCGAGCTACCATCCGCAGATAGATGGGCAGACCGAGCATATCAACGCATTTCTGGAGGACTACTTGAGACATTATGTCACGGCTGATCAGAAGAATTGACCTGAACTCTTGGATATTGCTCAGTTTAGCTACAATATTCAAAAGAGTTCTGTGACGGGGTACAGTCCATTTGAGTTGGTAAATGGATAGATGTCGGTTTCTCCACACACCGTTGAGACTACAGGTCGTATGAGGAGTCCTCATGCGAAGAATTTCATGAAGGCTTGGGAGGAGACCTTGGAGTTGGCACGGTTGCGCTTGCACGATGCTGCAAGGAGAATGAAGAAGTATGCTGATCAGGGAAGATGGGATGTGCAGTTTAGTGTGGGAGATATGGTGTTTCTCAGGATTACCGGGGAGCAGTTTCAACCAGCCAAGGGGACGACTGCCAAACTGACACAGAAGTATGAGGGACCATTTCGTGTGGAGAAGCGAGTGGGGGAGGTTGCCTATAAGTTGGAGCTTCCACACCATATGCGCATGAAACATCCAATTTTTCATGTGAGTCAGTTGAAGAGATGCAGGCTTGATTCAGACCATCCAGAGAGAGTTGAACTGCCGAGAGGACCAGCTGGGAATGTGGACAAACCAGGCTTGGAGTTGGAGAAGATACTGAGTTATCGGACTACAGGTATTGGTTGCCACCAGAAATAGGAGTACCTTGTCAGATGGAAGGGAGCACCGTAAGAAGAGAGTTGGGAATCAGAGGGCTCACTTTGGAGATGGAAGAGGAAGATTGCGAGATTTGAACGAAGAGTACTTAGGCGTGCAGGATTGTCGAGGGCGAGAATTATTTCCAGTGGGAGAGGATGTACCACCCTGGTGTTTCAGCACAGGCCCGCGCCCCTCACCGAATGGAAATCCGACTAAGTATGGCAGCGCGACGCTCTCACTATGCGATGTGCGTGCGTATAATGGAGGGGTGACCGCTTGTTTATATGGAGCGTTGGCGATATGAGATGCGCACAGGCCGACAAGAGTTTGGCGGTGGCGTGGGCAAGCCGACGCCCCAACGCACATATGTGAGGGGCGTCCATGTTATATTTTAGGGAGTCGGCCATGAACGATCGCACCCCGTATGGAGGGTATAAACATGGGACACGCAGCTTCATTTGGAGCATCCATCGAACGGCGAAGATCATCATACAACGAGCGTGGTGGTGCAGTCTAACAACGCACTTGCATTGTGCGACGGGTGTGCAGCGGAATTGGGTGATGCGCCTGCCGGTCGGGTGGAACGACATGGGCACAAGGTTGACAGGTCAGGTAGTGGAGTGCACGGGCGCCCGCCCGAACGTTGGCACGTTGTGGTGGTGGAAGGTTGGGCGGCGGTGCGCACGGGCGCCCGCCCACCGAACGTTGGCATGTTGTGAACGGTGAACGCGGAGGTTGACACGGGCGCGCCCGCCCGTTGGGAAAACGCATTGGTATTGTATACTTGGGTGAGGCCGGGCAGACCACCATGCGCTCTTGCACGGGCAGGCGCCCGCCTTGATGTAAAACGCCAGTTGAGCGTAGACTCCCGGTCATATTGTAAAATCTCTTTATATAATAAAGGAATTTTATTATATGCATTATGGTTGTTCTTGATTATGTTTATCATGTTATTATGATGTTATTCAACACATTATAATTTAACAAGTGAAGTTAATGAAAGTGAAGGCGTAGTTCGTAAAACACTTAACCATGGAAACGGTGAGTCGTTTAGGCGGTGCCGCACCTGCTCAACTTTAGAAAAAAAGAGTTGAGGGCGTGACACCTAGTCTTGGGTACAACGTGCAAAAGCTGAAAGCGGGAGCTCCCGAGAGCGAAGAAAGGCGGAAATGGCAAAGGCCAACGGGGAAAGTTGGAAAGGGCAGACAAGGAGGGGGAAGCTCCAGTCTCGGAGCAAAAAACCCTACACGTGTATGGCTGAGATGAAAGGCAAGAGGTCAGCTTGGCACGCGCGGGACAACTGGGATGTATAGAAGTAAAGTTTTTACGTATAGAAAGATAAACATGTGTCAAATCTGTGGAGGTGCCTTGGTAGTGTATGAAGACATAAACAATAAAAAAAAAGATGGTTTTAGTGCGATTTTTTGAAGTTTCTGGTTTAGGAATCTAGCAGCAAAAATCTGGTGAAATTTTGATCTATGTTATTTAAACTAGTTTTTTTTACTGTATATATGGATTCTGCACCCTTAAAAAACCCTAGGGCACTTTTATTGTGCAGGTTTACCAATTAAACTTGTGGTTTCAATGAATTTCTGCTTGATTTTAAAGAAATTAGATCGGAAAAATCTACCTGGAAAGCATCCAAAGAATTACACTAAAAACAACTCCATAAAAAAAGAAGTCCTGTCACCAACTCCAACCTCTAGAATTTTGGTATTTGAAATCAACTTGCAAAAAATCCCACAAATATTACAAGGAATTTGCCCTGCTCTTTAAAAACATTATATATGTTTTAATGTTTTTCCGCCAACAAAGAAATTTCAGTTGTGTAACTTTGGGATAATGATCTTGTCGTCAATTGGTTAAATTGTTGAACCATATATTTATATAATACGACAACCTTGATGATGCACGTTTGTAATTTTTCGATGTTGTAAGTTAACATTTATTTATAGTAATTTTTTTAACAGCTATAGTTAGCATGAAAGAATAAAAATATTTATTTATTATTTTAATATTAATTGTGTTATGAAATTTAAATTAAAATGTAATTTTGTTATTGAGAGAAAAAACAAAGGTTAGAGAAATAAATATTGAATAACAAAAAAGAAAGTGAAAATCGAGGAAGCCTATTATTATGTGTCTTGCAAAAATAATGTGCCATGAGTGGAATAGCTTTAACTAACAATTGCACCACATGTTGCAATAGACAGGGCGTAAGGCTATAGTATGTTATAAGAAAATTTAGAAACTTGATAAATATTGAAAAGAAAGTATTTAATTGGATCATCCATATGAAGTTTTCTTTGACCTTTTACTAAAAGAAGATTTTTACGAAGTTATGAGGGATATAGTGGAGATTTTTATGGAGTAATTTAGTGTGTTTTTGACTAGTGATTACATCATTTGCTTGTATACTAAGTAATATTAAAGATAAAAGGAAATCATAAATCTTGGCACATCACTTTTGTGGCCCATGGTCTTAGAGCTCGTGGATTATATGTGATGAAGTTGTTAAAAACTTGACAATTCTCCATTGTAATATTCGTGAATTGAGTGGAGGGCTCACTTTGGCTAGTTTGGCCTGTTTTAAGCCATGAGAAATAGTAGATATATTATTCAATTTTCTCCTAAAGGATTCGAGGGTAAAATATGGTGTTCATGTATTTTTAATTGTTTATGTGTTATCATGTATTATAAAACGTATTTATTTCTATCTCATCTTTTACTGGCAAGTGGTTTCAAAACCTAGGGATTGTGGCTTGTAGAAGGAGACGATGGTTGCAAATGTCAAAGCATTATATGTTGAGGCTAAAACTAACATAGAGAAGCCTGATTGGGATTTTACCTACATACATGAATATTGTACGAGAGGAAATAGAGGTGTAGTAGGGTGATATGCAACTATAAAAGTGAGATCTAGTGAGGAGATCAATTTTGTGTTAAAATGAGAGAATATAAGTACTGAATAATAATAATAACAAAAAAAGATTACTTTGGAAATGGAATTTGTAAATTATTGAATAGAAATAACAAAAAGAAATATTACTTTGGAGATGAAAAATTTAAATTACATGTATATGGCACTTAAATGTAAGATGGTTGCAAATGTCAAAGCATTATATGTTGAGGCTAAAACTAACATAGAGAAGTGATTGGGTTTTTACCTACATACATGAATATTGTATGAGAAGAAATAAAGGTCTACTACGGTGATATGCAACTAAAAAAGTGAGATCTAGTGAGGAGAGCAACTGTGTGTTAAAATGAGAGAATAGCGACATAAGTACTGAATAATAATAACAAAAAAGGATTACTTTGGAAATGGAATTTGTAAATTATTGAATAGAAATAACAAAAAGAAATATTACTTTGGAGAGGAAAATTGTAAATTACATGTATATGGCACCCAAAAGTAAGACTTGCCTATCCTTTCTTGGAGTAGACCTAGGTGATAGGAGATAAGGGCATGCAAATGTTTAAAGGGGTGATTGCATGAGAGGAATCAAATATTTTAATTAGTAAATATCTTCTTTTAAATGTTGTCATTCATATATATATATATATATATATTATATATATATATATATATATATATATTATAAAACTTAATCTTATGTTGTTAATGATGGAGTAGATTTGTAGCCCTGGGACAACTCAACTAATGATGGTTGTGTTAGTAAATGAATTATTATATGTGAAGAGGTTTTTGGTTCACATCACGCCAATTCACATATATATGCAGAATGGTAACATCTAAGTGCCTAGCCAAGAGGTTATAGCTGTGGGAGGTTATAGTAGCAGTGGTTGGAATCGACCTCATGTCGCATGAGTATGAGATTCGTCCAATTGCCAATTCATCTAGATACAAAGAAAAAAAAAAGATAGATTAGATCTACATGTTTTTAATTTTTCAATATAACCTTATGTTGAACTTTTTATGTAACATTATGTTTTCTTGACAACTTTTCTCCATATTGAAAACACCTAAGCCCCTTAATTGTAACACACAATTAAAAAAATATATTCTTTAAATATTTATATATAAGAAATAGATCTTACACGCTAAAAACACCCTACTAAGATTATTTGCAACCACAAAACAAAACAAAAAAATAAAAATTATTAGAATTATTCTTTCATTAATAATAAACAAGTTATTTGATTATAAAAAATTCCTTTTACAATGGTATAAAAATAATCTAATTATTTTATTACTCTTAAAGTTAAAAGAAATATAATATATGATAAAAAAATCTAATTATTCTATTACTCCTAAAGTTAAAAGAATTGACAAAATAAACAAAACTATATAATTTAAAAACCAAATCCATATTTAAAGCATTAAAACTCCTAATATACGATATGATTTCTTACGATCTAACGTAGAAATAGAAATCTCTTAGCCAGAATGAGAAACAATGTGCACTGTAACTCCTACAATTTAATATAAAATTCTTTTAATTATTCAAGAAAAAAGAATAAAAATTTGAGAAAAAAAATAATCAATAACAATGTGCATTATGATTTATTACAATTTAATTTAGAAATTTCTTAGACCTACTATATGATTTATTACAATCTAACGTAGAAATACAAATCTCTTAGCTAGAATGAGAAACAATGTACACTATAAATTCCTACAATTTAATATAAAATTCTTTTAAATATTCAAGAAAAAATAATAAAAAAATTGAGAAGAAAAAATAATCAATAACAATGTGCATTATAATTTATTACAATTTAATTTAGAAATTTCTTAGACCTCAATGAAGAAGAAACAAAGAAGAAATAATGTGCACTATAAATTTCAACAATTTAATATAAGATTCTTTTAAATATTCAAAAAATAATAAAAAAAAAATTGAGAAGAAAAAATAATCAATAACAATGTGCATTATAATTTATTACAATTTAATTTAGAAATTTCTTAGACCTCAATGAAGAAGAAACAACAAACGAATATTCCAAAGAACAAACAATGCAATGCAAATTTAAAAAAAAAAAAAAAAATTACATGGAAAAACCAATCCTTTGTGGTAAGTGCTTAATCTCTGAATTTTATTTTTAAACTGCTCTTTACATGATTTTTAAAATTTATTTTATTAAAAAAATGCTAATTAGCCCTTTTAAAGGAATATATGCTCAACTGGCATAAATCATTGTCCTTAAAAATAAATAATGCTAATTAATCCACAACTATCACTCGCATATCCAAAAAGTACACCTATTTTAATTTTAAAGCCCACCTCATTTAAAATAAATAAATTATTCCAAAAAACATCTAAACTAAACTAAATTTCACAAGAACATAGTAATAACATTCAACCTTGGAATTACTCTGTTTAAGTACTTCCTCATAAAAAATATTCAAAAATTGCAAAGTTTTAGAATAAAAGATCTCGAAAGCTTATTAATTGTCTCATAATGTGTCCAACTCACAACTCTTCATACTAAAAGTTTTCAATGAAATCATAGCAAACTCAAAAACCTAATAAAAACTTTAAAACCCAAATCTCCCATTAAAAAATAAGATCTTTAAAGCAAAGTAATAATAATCGTAGTAAATGTAAAATATATTTTTATAGCCAATGTGTTTAAAACAAAATAATAATAATACCAATCAATGTAAAAGAATTTTTTTATAACCAATGTGAACGTAATTACTTTGTAGAGGAAAAATTGTTTAAAATCCACATTTAAAATAAATAAATTATTCCAAAAAACATCCAAACTAAACATTCAACACTTATTTAGAAAACCAAAACAAAAAATACCTATAAAATTATTTATGAATTTTACTAAATAGTTTAAATAGAAAGCTAAGAAATCCCATTCAAATCCCATTCAACTGTTTAGGTTTTATCAACTATAAATTTCCAATAATTTAAATATAAAATTATTTAAATATTAAAAAACTAATAAATAACAATTTGCATTATAACTTATTACAATTTAATTTAGAAATTTGATATACAATAAATATACAAATAAATGCTTTGTTTCTTTAATATATATAGAAACATATAATTAAACTTTGTTAAGTTAATAAACGTTTTGTTTCTTACATGACTCCATTTAATATAATTTTACATGCGGCCACCACATAGCTTCATTTAGTGCCTCGCTACCTTTTAACTCTTCCGCTGATGACACATCGACACTCACCATTAATTTATTAATTAAATTTATTTTTATATCAGTTGTCGATTTAAGTTTGAAATTTGATGGATATAAGTAAAGTCATTTGTGAGATGTATTGTCCAACCCAGTCGACGATGACATTGGGTAACTTGGAATGGGATGCCAGCACTCAGCTTGTGGCGGATTAATAATTGGGATGGATGCTTCCCTCATCAATGACAATTGTCTTTCCACTTCATCATGAAGTAACGGGAGTTTACTAAATTTAATGTTCATCATTTTATAAGATTTGTGATCATCACTTAAAAATATCTATTAAAATATTATTATATGATATCTCTTGATATATTGAGGCCAAATCAGAATACTTACAAGGTGGAAAACCTTGGAAAAGCTTGTCATATAGGAAACTACACTTCTGAAAGCGTATCTTCTGGTAATATACAAATTGTTATTAAAAGTGAGGTTGCGTATCTTCTTGTAATATACAAATTGTTATTAAAAGTGAGGTTTCCTCATGACTGGAAACCAATATTATTATATGATTTCTCTTAATACATTGAGGCCAAATCAGAATACTTACAAGGTGGAAAAGCTTGTCATATAGGAAACTACACTTCTGAAAGCGGATCTTCTTGTAATATATAAATTGTTATTAAAAATGAGGTTTTCTCATAACTGGAAACCAAAACTCTTTTGATTCTATGTAACTTGAAAAATTCTCGATAACAAAAATAAATCATTATATATTAACATTGAAACCTCACGTCAGGAGGAGATTAAGAGGTAGATGCATCTTCTAAAATGCTCATAAAGTTGTTATTGGAGTCTGAAACTTTAAATGTAGGGAAGAGCTTAAGATGTAGGTGCATCTTCTAAAATGTTTAGAGTCTGCGCCTTGTTTCTTTGTTAGCCATTTATAAAGGATCAAGTGAATTTATTCATGTTTCTCCTTCGAGTTCAAGTGAGCTCTTATTTCCAAACACTTAGATATGTGAAAGTATGGGCTATCAACATTTTTGTGTGCCAATATTGTTAAGAAAGAAAAAATAGTTTGTTTCAAGAGTGTGAATTTTGTTCAGGATGGGGACTCTCTTAGTTAATATCGTAATTAATTAGAATACTCTTATACCTAATTTTTGCTAGTTAATATCTATTGTCCCTTGGGGAATCTCTTAGTTAATATCGTAATTAATTAGAATACTCTTATACCTAATTTTTGCTAGTTAATATCTATTGTCCCTTGGGGACTCTCGTAGTTAATATCGTAATTAATTAGAATACTCTTATACCTAATTTTTGCTAGTTAATATCTATTGTCCCTTGTCTTTTTAGGCAGATGTTCACTGATGAACGTGAAAATGCGATGCAAAAAGCATACGATTGGCTAGCAATGACCCCAACATTAAAGCAACATGAAAATGAATGACATAATGAAAGGGGTATTAGGGGTATTAAGAGAAACCACACATTTGAGGGATTCGATTAAAATAAATAAGTCTTTATGCAGATAATTGGAAATGATGAATTGGGAGTGGTTTTGGTTGATCCCAATGGCCCCAACATTAAAGCAACATGAAAATGAATGACATAATGAAAGGGGTATTAGGGGTATTAAGAGAAACCACACATTTGAGGGATTCGATTAAAATAAATAAGTCTCTATGCAGAGAATTGCAAATGATGAATTGGGAGTGGTTTTGGTTGATCCCAATTCTGGGTTGGTGCAAAGTACAGAAAAACAAAGACAAAAATGACAAGTTAGGAGATCTTTATGATACCTAACTTTCACATATTTTACGTAAATTTCAGTTTTCTTTACTTTTGCACATAAGTCTAAGGCTTATATCACTGAATGTTTCAAGCATCTACAAAATGCAATTTTGTTCCTTAGGCATTAAGTTTAAGTTGTCTAATTTATTGAATTCCAGTGCCCTAAGTTTAAGTTGTCTAATTTATAAAATTTGACTACCCTAGGGTTTTTTAGTGCCCTAGATTTAAGTTGTCTAATTTATAGAATTGGAGTGCCCTAGGTTTAAATTGTCTAATTTATAGAATTCCAGTGCCCTAGAATTTTTAAGTTGTTAAATTTATTTATACACTCAAAATTAACATTTTGTCTAAAAACTAAACTACACCATTAATTAATAATATAATTAATTGATTAAAAAACTATTAATTAATACCATTTTGTAAAAACTAAACTACACCATTAATTAACAATATAATTAATTGATTAAAAAATTATTAATTAATGGATTAAAATGTGATTAATTCAAAATAGCGTAAAGACTTTGACAAAATTAAAATCTCCCAACAAGGTCATTAGTGCACTTCATCACCTTGTCACCCATATAAACAGAATTGAAATTCTTTTGACCCATAGAAGCAAACGAAACCCGTTGTGGTGCCCTCCCCCACATAAGTGTTTAACCAAACCAAATGGAAAAATTTGACCCCGCAATTTTCGTCATCCATATAAACGGAATTGAAATTCTTTTGACCAACATAAGCAGACCAAAACCTTGTCATTGTGGTGCCCTCCCCCACATAAGTGTTTAACCAAACCAAATGGAAAAATTTGACCCCGCAATTTTCGTCACCCATATAATCGGAATTGAAATTCTTTTGACCCACATAAGCAGACCAAACCCTTCTCGTTGTGATGCCCTCCCCCACATAAGTGTTTAACCAAACCAAATGGAAAAATTTGACCCCACAATTTTAGGAGGATGAATCCATCGAGATAGACATCTATCAAAGAATAATAATTAATTTCATAGAGTTCTATTAGTTCTATTATAATAACTTCGTTTAAAATTTCCTTTCCATGCTTTCAAATTGACTATAATACCTCTGAACCACCAGGTACCCCAAATATTTGTTGTTTAATAATTCCATGTAAACTTGGGTATTGTATAATAATAATAATGGTAATAAGAATTCTTAATTCAAGATATATTAAAATAAAAAATCAAGAATATATTTTATTTTTTAAACTTTAAAAAATAGTCGTTTCACCTAATAATGATAATAAGAATGGTTAATTCAAGATATATTAAAATAAAAAATCAAGAATATTTTTGTTTTGTTTAAAACTTTCAAAAAATATCAGTTTAGTGAAAGAATAAAACAAAGGTTGACCTAATAAAGTATATTTACGCCGTAAGGCGTTTCCCTCTGAAATGCACTACCCCAAATGCCCTTCTATCCTAATTGTAGCCGTTAGATCTTTTGTTAGATCTTTTGTTAGACGATTGAACAAAAATCAGCTGTTCAATTTAATAAAAACATGTTTTAAAACATTAAAATACAGTTAAAAAAAACTCCGCTCGACATCTGTGCACTTTTTACCGAGGAGTTACAGGTAGAGTCCATTTGAATTCTTAGTGGAGTTTGTGGAGTTTATGGCTCTCCTTATATCTTCGATAGCATGCAGACTACCTTAGTTAGCTAGAGTGTCATCACGGTCAACAGACTCCACAATTATATCCTGGTGACCTAGAAGAATGTCACTGCTTTCTGAACTGAGTATTCGGAGAACGCATTAGATTTCATGCGGCAACCATCTGGATTCAAAGTTTTCTCATTACCCTTTCTTCGTCGTTTATGTGAGGAAAAATCACAAGCAAAAGCCTCCAATGCTTTTGTAGTCAAGGGGCAGACCCTCGTGCTTTGCCTTCCTACATTTCCCTGTAAACTACTTTCATTGTTTTCTTGTGGGCTTTCATCTGGATCAGGACTTGAGGACTGTGAAAATCATGGATTATTAAGCACTTCCTGAGAATGCCCAGAATTTGCCTCAGAATAAGAAGTTTCTTCAGACTTTGAAGCTTGTGAGACTTAACTGCTTATATCTGAGACATAATTGATCTTCATGTTTATTGGTTGATCATAGGGTAGGTTCAGATCGGACACTATCCCAGGTGTCAATTTGAATATCCTAGAATTCTGAGAATTGTTATTGATCTTATTTCCAGAAAGATCAGGACCTGAGGAGTGTGCAACTCCTGGTTTATTAAACACTTCCTCAGGATGCCCAATATTTGCCTCAGAATAAGAAGTTTCTTCAGACTTTGAAGCTTCTGAGACCTGAATTCTTATATCTGAGACAGAATTGATCTTCATGTTTATTGGTTGATCATAGGGTAGGTTGAAATCAGGCATTATATCAGATGTTAATTTGCATATCCTAGAATTCTGAGAATTGTTATTGATCTTATTTCCAGAAAGCGAATCTGTACTCTGCATTCCTAAATTGTCTGTATCTTCTGTTTCCCACAACACAGTTTGAGACCTATCAGAGCCATCATACAGAGGCAACGTCACTCTTTCTCGTATCCTAGGTGTACCTACTCCTTGTGATGTTAGACTCGTGTCAACAACTGTAAATATAAAGGATTGTATTTGTTTAGGTTGAAGATAGTAACAGGGATGGCCTGCATGCCCATTTTCTTTATCTGCATTCTCAGAAGTATGGAAGCATTCTGGCTTCACTTCGACTCCTGTTATGCCATGTGACCAACACAGACACAATCAATTGCCAGAGAGTGCAAAAACCTTGTCTCTTGTTATCAGCGTTGCCAAGAGCCATGGTCACAGGCTTTGTCAATGTTGCTCCCAGCCATCATCATTCTGCTGTTGTTCTTCCAGAGGCCTCTCTACTTCAGAATTTCAAGTGCCGATGTAGGGAACCTATCCTTCATTGGCCAGGGAACGAGACTACGTGGCATTCCCTCGCCCGCCTGACCTTTGGTGTGGCCACTCTGCACTCTGAAATTGCTGGGATCAAAACATTTATTCTGTTTCCTTCTACATCTTTTTTATTTCCTGAGTAGAAATATTTGTATGGGCTGGAAGGGCAAACAGTGATAAAGTAGCTAAGTCTGCTGGAAGGATTGATATGTTGGAGGAAAAGATTTTTGAGATATTTAAAACAAAGAGCTTAATCTGCTGGAAGGATTGATATCTTTGAGGAAAAGATTGAGAGATGTTTAAAACAAAGAGCTTAACTGTGCTGGAAGGAATTGATATCTTGGAGGAAAAGATTGAGAGATATTTAAAACAAAGAGCTTAACTGTGCTGGAAGGAAAAACAGTGATAAAGTAGCTAATTCTGCTGGAAGGACAGTCAGTGATAAAGTAGCTAAGCTAAGTCTGGTTAAGACCAGGTAGCTATTACTGTTCAAGACTAAAGTTCTTGAGGAGAAACAGTTCTTGAGGAGAAACCCAGTGAGGGGTAGCTAGGGGGAGAACAAAAGGCACAGCAGCACGAGTCTCACAGTTTGGAGACAAAAAAAAAAATTAAAAACCCAGTGAGGGGTAGCTAGGGGGAGAACAAAAGGCGCAGCAGCACGAGTCTCACGGTTTGGAGACAAAAAAAAAAATTAAAAGCTTATGTTTCATTCATCTAGCCAGATGAGTATATTCTGAAATCCTGAAACACTTGATTATGGATTTCTTTTACAGAAAGACAGGGTGATTATGTTTTCAATTAAAACTTTATTAGCTATTATCTACAAAATTAGTATGTATGAAAGGAATTTTGTGTGCAATATCTATAGCTACGGTAGGTAAGCATTATCTACTGTTAAGCATAATTTTTAAAGATGAAAAGAGCAGCTGAAAGTATTTCCTTTAAAGCTTACAAAAACTCTATAGATAACACAGAGAACTCTATAGATAAAAAGAAGACTGTTGTGACGGGCAAATGGGATAAAAAAAAATAGAATCAGTTAACCTAGAATCTTCAAGAATGGAAAAATGAAATGAATACTTATGTCTAGCCTTAGAATAGGACAAAAACTCAAAAGAAACTCAGCAGATGTAGTAGAATGGATGTAGCCTCGCCATTCCCGGGTAAGGAAAATATGCGAGGAATTTTGTTAATCGAATAAACCAGAATCAGGCATGCATCACATTTAAAAGAAACCTGATAATTGACTAAATTCCAACCTAGAAAACTAATTGTAAGCCTCTGCCATTGAAAAAAAACTCGGGTATTCAAACCCTAACTATTATAAAGAACTGGTTTAGTATAATGACAAAATAATGACATGATACTCACGCAAGAACTCAGCGAGCGGCATCAACCAAAACAGTATTTTCCATAACTCTTAACTAACAGAAGTTCTTAAAATCACGATTTTCCTGACAAGGAAATAAAATATGAAACCCAAGTATCTTTATCACCATTAATATGAAAGATATAACAACTATAGGCAAATCACCAGATTATAACTTCAGAGATATAGACGAACGCAACAAAGTTCCTTTTGGGGTTTCTTTATACCCTTAACTTCAAAATCAAAAAACCTTGTAGCCTCTACAATGCTCATGAGTTAAATTACAAATGGAAAAGTAATTATCGGAATAGAGGCTGACGGGCATAAAACCCTTCAAACAATATACATGTTCGAAGCTTTAAATAAATTACACATATAATTTTTGTTCCAGAGCCCAAATCTACAACCTAAAGGAAAATAATAAACCCCTTTCTGATTAAGCCAAAATCTCCATGCATACCCGGTAATGATTATCTTGAGGGTTAGAGATTCTGGTAGAAGGAGACGAGCCTCCCAAGTCTCCAGCACTCGTGCCTGTAAGACCTAGGCAATACAAACAAATAGGTTCAGAATATGCAAGAATAGAAAGGAAGAAACCCAAATAACATTATAGAGATGATAAAAAGAACTCATACCTAGCTTGACAGGAGACACCTCCAAACTGCAAACAGAAGAATGAATAGCCATGACAGGAAACTGTGGAACGAAGTAAGTTCATCAGTCAGTATGGTGACATAACAATCAGACCCATGCGCAGTTCTGGATGAAGAAAATGAATAACATGATCACTTACCGGGCGAAAAACTCCACAGAAAAACGGAGCCTGAGCCAGAGGTCAGCAAATGTCTGGTCTCCTCACCCAGCTAGAGCTTAGGACTGCAGGAAGTCGCCTCCACCGTTCGATCTGGAGGGTAATGGAGTACCATTGATGCAACACATTCACCCATGCAAAGCAGAGCCAGCTTTATACCGCGGAGAAAGCTCCAGAGGCAATGGATCTGAAATCCTAGGCAGTAGACCGCACAAAAATCAATCAAAGAATTAAATGAATGTATCAACTGTTGTGTTGGTATTAACTCAACTCAGAACCAAATCATGCGACAGAAGTCCGCTTAAGATTTCATTTAAATGACATAGTATGACTAATATAAATATCATGGCAACGCCATAAGAAAGTTAAATCATTACCGTAGAACATTGAAATTACCATTGAACTACAAGATACTATCCAATATGATTTGAATAATATAATTCCTTATACGTATATATTAAATGACTAAATCAATATTTGTGCAGTAAATTAAATGAATGTAAGAACAATTGTTATGGATATGTGACACATGAATAGATAGTCTTTTGCCTAAAAGTAAAAGTGTTATTTTATGGTGTTCAAACAATCATACTAGAATTTTGATTTTTTGTTTTTTAATAAAATACTAAATAAACTCAAAAATATAAATGGGATGGAAAACGATTGATTTTACAATGATTCTTTCTCCTTCAAAACTAAAACACTATCTTAATTAATCATTTTATCTCTTAATTCAATTTCATTTCGCAAATGATTCTTTCGATTTCTCTCATGAAGTTTTTTAATCTTTCAAACACATGGAGAGCATTGAGTGCAACTTATTTTGATGCGGAGATTTGAGCATATTACGACCAAGCCCTATGCGCTGCCAAACAAACCAAAGTACCTTAGGAGGGCCACCTGCCAAAGAATTCACGATGCGCTGACCTCCGAAGCACAGGGATACTATAATCGAATACCTTGTCCAAGTTACACTCGCCAAAAAAGAAGATGAGAGCAAAAGCTGGGAAGAAAGCAAGTTTATGCCAAGGAAATGCAATTGGAGAGACGTTACTTACAGGGATGGCGGGATTGATATTGATAGGAAGGTTGATGGAGATAGGGTGACTACAGGCTGATCCCCTTAGCGTATACGTAAGGGGATCGAAAAGAAACAACCTGTACGTCTGGTAAATATCCAGTGTTGGCTATGAAATGTTGTAAACTAAATATAACCATGCCTTTGATAGGGACACATCCATTCATTTATCACTTTTTCGTTGTGATCCGGATCGATCTATTTATTTGTCTCTTTTTAGTTTTGATGTCCAGATATCTTTTTGCTTTTGATGCAGAGATATCAATTAGAGTGATTCGATGTGTTAATAGCATTGGTGGTAATATGATAGGTGAATATGATGAATTATAATATATATAATATATATATATATATATATATATATATTATATATATATTATAATATATATATGAAATGAATGAATGAAATGAAATGGAGTATTTAAATCTATAATTAATTTGAAGTTTTTATATTTTCTCAATATTATATATCTCGCTTTTTTCTTCTGTGAAAAAATTATTTGAAATAAATTTCAATTTTTTATTTTATTTATTATTATGTTTAGAAGTGTATTTTATAGTTACAAATGTCAAAGTTGAAATTTTTTCTCATGTAGGTCAAAATATATATTTTTTAAATATAAAGATAAATATAATTAATTTAAATGTTTTATATAGTTATTCAAATTCAAATTCCATATTAAAATTCCAAATCAATTAAAATTTTTAACATCCTTACTCTTTACTAAAGTACCAGTTCGTAAAGTAAAATAAAAAAGTTATTTCAACACAAAGAATCTAAAATCTTGCTCCAAAATATTTTAATATTTCTTTTAATTAAACATTTGTAAAATGAATCTTTAAAAGTAAAACAATATCCTATGGATATATTAAAATCTCTAAAGACATAAATATTTTCACTTCAAAGTTGTACTATTTGAAAAATTTGTTATCATGCCATGTGAAAAATATCATTAAATCTAATATTAACATATTATAATATTAATATTATAAAATTTAACAAGTTAAGATGAACACAATATTAAATTTGTTATATTATAATTTATATTAATATATCATCATATAGATTAACTCGATATATATATGGGAGGGAAGAACAAAGACAAAGTGACAGAGGCAGAGAGACAGAGGGAGTGAAAGGAAGGGAGAGAGAGGAAGGATGGGAGAGGAGGAGAGAGGGAACCATAGAGAAAAGGATTTGGAAGGAAAGAAGAATCACATAGAGAGGGAAAAGTGGAGAAAGATAGAGAGAGTGATAAGGAGAGATGGAGCGAGAGTGTATATGTTTGGGGGTGAGATGCCAACTAATTACTAATACACAATTACATACATGTATAGAAATATAATACAATA
Source organism: Pinus taeda (assembly GCA_000404065.3). Lineage (NCBI taxonomy): Eukaryota > Viridiplantae > Streptophyta > Pinopsida > Pinales > Pinaceae > Pinus > Pinus taeda. Next base: position 80,315 of record APFE030629349.1, read on the forward strand.
ATTGTAACATTCACAAACATTACCATCCAAATCCAAACACATAAACACACAAACCACTCAAAGCATCCAAATGCAGAGGTAGAAACCATTCAAGGCAAACAACAAAAACAAAATTAAAAAAGAGAATGATACAGTGATATCAAGAAAAGAAAACATAATGTAAATTTCAAAGTATGATTTATCTCGAACATATAAATAATAATGATAATTTAAAAATGTGTCATTGTTGCCCTCAACTGGAACTAGCGGAGATCCATCTAACTAGCCTAGAAAAGAAAACATAATGTAAATTTCAAAGTATGAAGTTTATCTCAAACATATAAATAATAATAATGATACTCTAAAAAAGTGTCATTGTTGCCCTCAACTGGAACTAGCCTAGATCCATCTAACTAGCCTAGATCTAGCATGCCCCGAGAGAGATCAAATCTCGAGGTGAGAACATTTCCTCAAATTCCAGATTCCAAAAAAAAAGATTTGCACCTCTAGAGATTTGATCCCTTTGGGTACATGATAAACCTGACTTTGGATCGATCTAGACTGGTAAAAAAAAAATTCATAAATATTACTTAAACTTTAAATACATATTATTCATCTATTAATTATTGATAATTAAATTAAAATGTAAAAACGTATTTCAAAATAACTTCAACTAATAAAAAAAATATTATATAATAAATTAATATAGAGAATAGTCTTTCGAATTAATCACATCCCAACTAGCCTAGAAAATAAAACATAATGTAAATTTCAAAGTATGAAGTTTATCTCAAACATATAAATAATAATAATAATAATCTAAAAATGTGTCATTGTTGCCCTCAACTGGAACTAGCCTAGATCCATCTAACTAGCCTAGATCTAGCATGCCCCGAGAGGGATCAAATCTTGAGGTGAGAACATTTCCTCAAATTCCAGATTCCAACTAAAAAAATTTGCACCTCTAGAGATTTGATCCCTTTGGGATTCATGATAAATCTGACTTTGGATCGATCTAGATTGGTAAAAAAATATTTCATAAATATTACTTAAACTTTAAATACATATTATTCATCTATTAATTATTGATAATTAAATTAAAATGTAAAAATTTGTTTCGAAATAACTTCAACTAATAATAAAAAATATTATATAATAAATTAATATAGAGAATAGTCTTTCGAATTAATCACATCCCAAGTATTGGGTCAATGTTAGTTGGCTCGAAGATGTGATTAATCCGAAAAACTATTCTCTAAATTATAGATCACAAAAATCTTAGATCTAACAATAAATTAATAATTACTTATTACATTTTTATAACATATATGAATAAAAATTTATTAATTTATTAATTTCACATAATTACACCGTAAGGCGTTTCCCTCTGAAATGAACTACCCCAAATGCCCTTCTGTCCTAATTGTAGCCGTTAGATCTTTTGTTAGACGATTGAACAAAAATCAGCCGTCCAGTTTAATAAAAAAATGTTTTAAAACATTAAAATACCGCTAAAAAAAACTCCGCTCGACATCTGTGCACTTTTTACTGAGGAGTTACAGGTAGAGTCCATTTGAATTCTTAGTGGAGTTTATGGCTCTACTTAGATCTTCGATAGCATGCCGACTGCATGCAGACTGCCTTAGTTAGCTAGAGTGTCATCACCATCAACAGACTCCACAATTGTATCCTGGTGACCTAGAAGAATGTCACTGCTTTCTGAACTGAGTATTCGGAGAACGCATTAGATTTCATGCGGCAACCATCTGGATTCAAAGTTTTCTCATTGCCCTTTCTCCGCCGTTTAGGTGAGGAAAAACCACAAGCAAAAGCCTCCAATACTTTTGTAGTCAAGGGGCAGACCCTCGTGCTTTGCCTTCGTACATTTCCCTGTAAACTACTTTCATTGTTTTCTTGTGGCTTGATAGAATGGCTTTCATCTAGATGAGGACTTGAGGACTGTGCAAATCCTGGATTATTAAGCACTTCCTGAGAATGCCCAGAATTTGCCTCAGAATAAGAAGTTTCTTCAGATTTTGAAGCTTGTGAGACTTAACTACTTATATCTGAGACAGAATTGATCTTCATGTTTATTGGTTGATCATAGGGTAGGTTCAGATCAGGCACTATCCCAGGTGTCAATTTGAATATCCTATAATTCTGAGAATTGTTATTGATCTTATTTCCAGAAAGATCAGGACCTGAGGAGTGTGCAACTCCTGGTTTATTAAACACTTCCTCAGAATGCCCAATATTTGCCTCAGAATAAGAAGTTTCTTCAGACTTTGAAGCTTCTGAGACCTGAATGCTTATATCTGAGACAGAATTGATCTTCAAGTTTATTGGTTGATCATAGGGTAGGTTTAGATCAGGCACTATATCAGATGTCAATTTGCATATCCTAGAATTATGAGAATTGTTATTGATCTTATTTCCAGAAAGCGAATCTGTACTTTGTATTCCTAAATTGTCTGTATCTTCTGTTTCCCACGACACAGTTTGAGACCTATCAGAGCCATCATCCAGAGGCAATATCACTCTTTCTCGTATCCTAGGTGTACCTACTCCTTGTAATGTTAGGCTGGTGTCAACAACTGTAAATATAAAGGATTGTATTTGTTTAGGTTGAAGATAGGAACAGGGATGGCCTGCATGCCCATTTTCTTTATCTACATTCTCAGAAGTATGGAAGCATTCTAGCTTCACTTCGACTCCTGTTATACCATGTGACCAACACAAACACAATCAACTGCCAGAGAGTGCAAAAACCTTGTCTCTTGTTATCAGTGTTGCCAAGAGCCATGGTCGTAGGCTTTGTCAATGTTGCTCCAAATATTAACCCAAGGTCTGCCCCAAAAGGTACTTCTTCTACTTCTGGTTCAAGATTTGTTCAATAGGCTTCAAGGTTTCTCCAAAAAACTCTCCAAGATGCTGATTCAAGGCTTATTCAAAAAGCTTCAAATTATGTTCAAGAGGTTGATACATAATATCTTTAGAAGCTGCTCCAAAGCTCTTCAAGGGTTACTGAGAGTCATTCAAAGTACATCACTCTACATCACTAGTTTGAGATCATTGCACTAGTCAATGTTCTAATTTGGAGGTCAAAACATAGAACCTATTTGCACAATCGCATTGATTCCTCATAGTGCTCCACTATTCATCATTTATTCCATTGTACATATCGACACTTATTTCGGACTTGCATCAACTGAGCATGGCTAGTTTTCCTAATAAAAAGAGATATAAGCCTTGCATATTACCCTTTGTAATCAACTTCTTAAACCGTTCAATTAAACTGTTATATGTACCTTCGCTGACAACTTGAAGGAGGTCTGAAATTTTTATTCAAATAGGCTGAATAGAACTTCAAATGATGTGTCACAGAGAGACCTTAAATCTAGCGAAATACATACAAACTTTTCTTTTAGAAACTAGGTGAACATCAAAACATTGTCTCAGAGGACAATTCAGAAAACTCGAGCCTTCTTCAAGAACTTGAACAGCCTCGAACTTGATTAGAAAGAGCTTTAGAAGGAACAAGATATACCTAGCAATATCACAGAACAAAAACTTTGGTCTTTGCTTCAGAATAGGTCTATTTAATGCGGCCTCCTTTCGTTTTAGGGCTTAGGTCTGCATTTTTTATCACTGAGTTGTTCCTCAGATCTCATTGACCAGTTATTTTTCTTCACCAAATTCAGTGCCAAATAGGGAGATGAGGTGCCTATTTATATTAGTTCAATCCATAGTGAACCGTCATGACTATAGGAGGAGGTAAGCTTGAGTTCAGTTTGCGCTGACTCCTGCAATTGATAGTAAATCCATGCTTTTGATATTTCTTTGTGATTGTTATGCCAGTACGATCCCATTTGGGTTGTGCTCATAAATAAGCATTAGAAACTGAGTTACAAATCGCTGGCTACAACACACCAAAAAGATAAAAGAAAGTCCAAGAACTGGCCATCATGTAAACCAAGTTCCATAACTAATCATCATAAAAACGTAAAATATATGCAGATGTTAGAGAGCCATTCCCAGCCTTTGGTTGGTAGGTCGGGCTTCGAAACAGTGAATTCCCAGCCATCATCCTTCTGCTGTTGTTGGTAGGTCGGGCTTGGGAATAGTGAATTCCCAGCCATTATCATTCTGCTGCTGTTCTTCCAGAGGCCTCCCTACTTCAGAATTTCAAGTGCCGATGTAGGGAACCTGTCCTTCATTGGCCAGGGAACGAGACTACGTGGCATTCCCTCGCCCGCCTGACCTTTGGTGTGGCCACTCTACACTCTGAAATTGCTGGGATCAAAACATTTATGCTGGTTGTATTATTTTATGTTTATCGTATTGTTAGAGCACAAGGAATTATTATTGTCCCGAATAAACTTCATAAATTTCAACCTTGAAAGACTCATTAATTTCACCAAAAAACTCAAATTGTGTGGATTTAAACTCAACATCTAGACCACACCAATCAACAAATCTCCTAAACATTTCAAGCATGTAATGTCCTCTTCAAATTGAGGATTAATGAGAGACGAATTGGCATATCCAACCTGTAGGCTATAGTCTTGATAAAGGGATAAAAACACAATGTTTCCCAATTTGAGGCAAAAATTTGGTCCGCTGGGACCAAAGAACCCAAAACTAGGGGTTGCACTCACAATCCCTCACATCTTTAAGCCCATGGAGAAATCTATAAATATGAGAGGAGTTCTCTTGCCACATGGAAGCTTGGCAAATGCCTACTATGGTGGGTTCTCTTGTTCTCTTTTTTCCATTTCATGTATATTTGCACGAAATCTCGTTCAATTCATTTATGTAGGGTTGTTTTTTATTTATTTTTAACAAGGATAGCCCTTCAATCACTTGCATATTATGAGTTTCTTATGTATTCCACAATCTCCCCTGTTTAGCTACCGTTGGTAATCACAAGCCTGCATATAATGAGTTCCTTATGGATTCCACACTTTTCCCCTGTTTAGCTATTGCTGGTAACCACTAGATATTCAATGAAATTTGATCCCGAGACCTCCTTGAGTGTTTGCACTAAAGCGTCTTCTAACCAAGCTAATCCTTGGGGCTATCTATGCTAGATTGTTATCAACTAACCTTGGTGGCATTTGATATTATGGTGAATTTTCATTTGCTATTATTCCAAATAGTCTCCAAGCTTATTTAGAAGTATCCCACTGGCTTGGTAATTGCACAAGTCCCTGAAATTGAAGTCATCACCAGTAAGGTTGATTTGTCCATGCCTTTTAGAATGACCGTGTATGAAATTGTAGACCTTGAAAGTCTTTTCTATATTTTCTGAAGGATACAAACACCAAGAATAAGAAAATGAAGGGAAGTGAAAGTTGGAGGTTGTTTATTCCTTTGGGGTTATTTTTCTGGAGATTCTTACTGGGAAGCCACCTTCAGATAAGGATTTTGCAGCATGGGGTCAAAACTTTATTGATGAAAAGCATCGCCTTTTGCGCACCATAAATCCTACTCTTCGACCAAAGGTTGAAGGAAGGGAAGAAATCTCAGTGTCTGTGGGGATTGCATTGAATTGTGCTTCTGCTTCCCCTCAAAAGAGACCATCAATGAAGGAGGTATTGCATTTTTTAGAAAAATTGCCATCATCCACAACCGATTAACCAATTAACCAATTCTTTCTTCCTATGTAGCATCCTTGCTTTGACATAAGTTGGACAGAGATGAGGACGTACACCCACATTCCAAATTCAACAACTCTACTTAGACATTGACATAACTCATATAGACACCTCTATGATTGGGACTTAGCAACAGACAAACTCTGCTGTCAACTCAGCTACTTATGAAATGGCCAGAGTCTTCTTAAAAATTTCAATATCTCTATAGTTGAGGATTGTAGCAAAGCTCAGGGATCAAACTTAACTCCATGCTTATGAGGTATCCATGTTCTCATAGTTTACTTGCAGCTCATTCTCAGTTTTAATGGGAAGGTGATATATGGTGTATTATTGTTGCAGTGGTAGGGGATGGATTTTAATTGCTGGTTAGACCAAAAGAAATTGATGCAAATCAATATTGAAAATTAGATTTATTGGTTCAGCTATAGTTTACATATACAAAGAAGAAACTGCTCTTTTTTCAGGTTAGAATATTTATATATACATGTTCATCTCAGCAACAAATGATAGTTTATCATAAGCCTTCTTAAGAAGACCATGAAATAAGACAAGTGACCTGTGCTTGTATTTGTATCTTATTCTACATAACATCTTCTTTCTTAGCTGGAGAACAATTGGCTGCAATATTTATATCAGTTTCTGTGGAATGTTTCCGCTTTTATATATTGAATAGGTCCATTATACCATATTCCTGGTAAGCCATATTTTATTGATGCTTGCATTAATTACATCAGTTTGGAGACTTAACACATCATAATGACTCAATTAATTACATTACAATATTGGGATATTGTGTTACATCATAACAGTTTTTTTGAGTCGGTAGGCATGGTGGCCTTATGATGCTTGCAATTTAGCGAGGAGGGGGAGAAGATGATGCCGGTGAAGATGAAGCAGGCGAACGGGTATGGAAATGGGGTTGTGTACGGGAGGAAAGGTCCGATGGTGCCCTTGGCAGAACTTCTGAAGCGCAAGCTCAAAAATGAGAAGATCAAGAAGCCGATTATTCGACATGGCCAGGCAGGCCAAAGCAAGAAAGGAGAGGACTTCACTCTTATGAAATTAGAATGCCAGAAAATTGCAGGGGACGGGCCCTCTACCTTTGCTATTTTTGCAATATGTTCTCCTGTTCAGCTTATCCTTTTCAGATCCTTTCACATTAACATTGACTAACACTATATCTCTCCAATCTTGCAAGAAGGTCATCAAACTCTCCCTTTTATCTGCCATGGTTGGCCAGAATTAAAATTGCAAAGGGAGTAGCCAGATGCCTGGCTTATTTACATGAAAGGAAGTTTGTTCATGAAAATATTAAGCCAAGAAACATCCTTCCGTGCTTTGACATGGAGCCATACATAGCAGATTTTGGGCTAGAAAAGCTACTGAACAATGCCAATGTCAAGTATAGTAGCTTTGCTATCCACCTAAGGAACCTTGAAGGTATATTTTTAGGGAGCAAACACTCCACTGGCTCCTGCGATAGCCTGCAAACAACACCTGATCTGCTGGGCAGTTTAGGCACATCCAAGAACTTTGTATCTCCTTACCAGGCCCCAGAGGCATTGAAAACTCTCAAACCCAACCAAAAGTGGGATGTTTATTCCTTTGGGGTTTTTTTTCTGGAGATTCTTACTGGGAAGCCACCTTCAGATAAGGATTTTGCAGCATGGGGTCAAAACTTTGTTGATGACAAGCATCGCCTTTTGCACATCATAGATCCTCACCATTTTAAAATCTTATCATTTCTTTATCCACTCACTATATGAGTTCCATTGGGAGTGTAGAGCCTTACAACAATAATATATTAGTGCAATTTTCAAAATTTCATATAATCTACTAATTATCAGTACTAAACTCTTTATAAATGAAGTTGAAACACTAAAAAACGATGCTTGCTTTTTAATTTAAAAGAGAATTATCATGGTAAATTGGTATAAGAATAATAGTAGAAAAAATCACCTAGTTACAAGCCTAAATATTGGCAAAGGCTAATTCTTCATGTGGCATAATCAATTAACCATGTGATCTTGCTACACGATGCAAAAAAAAAGACCCATGGATCCTAATACTTTTTAGGGCTCTTTTTCAATTCAATAGGCTTTTCTTCTTCGGCCTGAGATGGTAAAGATAATGACTCAAGAATGACTCTAAGCTTACTAGATAACCAAATTCTCAACATACCTTGCAATTTCCACACTAGCCACTTACAGATTTTCAAACATCAATGTCTAGATAATAAATAATGGAAGGGCATAAAAGAAACATAGACATTAACACCAAAATAATAATAATCACATGAACCTACTGAGAAAGCAGAAACACATAAGATATCATATTCACATTGGATACTTTGGAGAAGGGCAATCTTGAGTACCACGATCAAATAAAGAAACACCAAACTATGGGAGAAGTGAGTGTTAATTTTTAAAATTTTGATATAAACATTGGTTTTCAAGAGAAATTGCAATTAACAATGTACAAATTACTGAAAAAATAATTACCAATTAAACTTTTAAGTCACCTTTTAAAGGTGCAATTAAGTTGAGCTTTCTTCTTGTCATTCAATTGATGGACACTGAATATTAAATATAAGATAAATATATAGGAGTAGCATGTGAATGTCAGTTTTATAAAGAAGATTCTTTTTATTATTGATAAAAATATAGATAGTTAGTTTCATTTTAAAGGGTTATAAATGTGAGTTATAAATACAAGACTTAAAAGGTTGTAAATATTTGAAGGGTTGTAAATATGAGTTATTAATTGTTTTTACTCAAAACCTGATAAATAGCAATTTAGCAATTTCTTTTTAATTGATTGACTCAAATTCATGTTTCTTTAGGTTGAAGGTAAACCCACTAAAGTGGAAAAAATTGTGATGCCAATAATTAGAGGGATTGTCATCATGGGGTGATAATAAATTTAATATTCCAAGAAGAGGAGGTAGTAGTAGACCCTAAATAAATTAGCAATGCAACAACATAAATGTTTGCAACAAATTTAGAGAGATCCACCTTGTTGAATAATGCACACACTACATGGATAATGGATTTCCGCACTTTATGCCTTACGACGTTTTCTTTGCAACATCTGGTGCAAATGCTAGTTAAAATATATTATCATTACAAATAGGCAATAGTTGTCATCATGAAGTATAAAATGCCAAATACTCTCCACGCCACTGCGAATAAATTTGTACATGAACACATTCCACCATTAAAATTAATACATGTGGGCAGCTGTGGGGTTGAAGGTAGAAGGTTCTAGATGATGCATATGAATTGGAACCTGAGCGCACTGAATCTGATGAGTGCAGATTGCGCATTGCTTTCTCATAGTTAACAAATCCCATGAACCAAAACTTGTGACAGTCCACTGTCACGATCTGAGTATATTTTTCAATGGGATTATCTTTGTTGGTAGAAGGATTCACAACTTTCAGAGTCAGTGATAGAATTACAACCTGCATTCATTATTACTTCAAGTTTACACTTCTCCCCTTCATTACCATTATTACTTCAATTTCAAGAATTCAAGAATTACTATTATTTAAAAGGATTCAAGAATGTAGCAGCACTCACTCGGTAGTAACTCCATGACAACTCTCCTGAGGGAGCAGTGAACGACAAGGGGCGATCGCTGCAGAATGAAATCTTCATGGTGGAAATGTAGAGAGTTCTGGCAACGGGGCCGGTGGATGTCGAGAGATAACAGGCGTGTGTTTTCCTTAACTTCTCCTCTAGAGAGACGGGAAATGTCTGTCGGAATAGAGCTTCAAAGCTGCCTTCTATTAGGGCTTTGGCACCCAAGATTAGCTTTCCCCATGCCTCATCTAGTACGTTGTGCCTGGTTTTCACTACATTTAAAAGGAATCCATCAATTGAGAATGCAGGTAGGCAGGCACGCAAGAACCTAAGAGAAGCAACTGATGTTATACTTACAGTTGGTCCAGGCATTTGAGGCCAAATTCTTAGCCTTCTTCACCCAAAAATTAGGTGATTGGCATCAGATAGAATTTCATTCCAATCTCTAACTGTGGCAGATTATGACCGGGACGTTAAAATTCATAATTGACTAATACCGTTCATAATTGATTAAATGATTAATATCGATCTCTGATTAACTGATTAGTACCGGTCTTGAATCTTATGGCTGTGAATATTTCAATCATCTAACGCCTAGATCAATGACTCACAACAATACAGGTGGCATGTGAGGGGATTCTTTGCAAAGGGAAACGCCTTATGGTGTAATTATTATCTAAAAAAGTAATATTAAATTATATGCTTACAATGAAATATTTAGACATTTTTTTAATGAAAAATGTTGATGGTTTGATGGAATATATTATATTGATAGTTTTAACTTCTAACTTATAATTTTTTTGGAAAAGCGTTAGAGTTTCCACATTGTGACAAAAATTGTCTTGATATAAAAATCAATAATGATTAATCATAGTCCAAAGTTGCATTATGACAAACATTTTCTCAATATGAAAATCAACTATAGTCAACCATGGTCAACCATATTTATTTTAGGGTTTATATATCATGGTTTTATAATATTAATCTATTGGGTTAAATATTACTGTCTCGGAGTTCTAGTATTAATCCCTTAGGCTTATTATTCCCTTGGGTTTATAATATCAATCCCTTAGATTTATAATCTCAATATGAAAATCAAACATGTTTATTTTAGAGTTTATAATATTTATCTTAGAGTTTATATACTACCCTCAATTTATAATTATTAATCCCTTGGGTTTATATTATCCTTTATTTAATACTATTCCTTGGTTTATAATAATAATTCTTTGGTTTAATATAAATACATTTTAATGTCTCCAATAATAAATAAAAATAATAAATAATATAATATAATATAAAATTATAAGAAAATAAATGATAAACAATAAATAAAATATAATAATAGTAAATAAATAATGAAGAAAATATAATAATAATAAAATATAATAGTAAATAACAATACTAGAGTTCTAAATAAAAATAAACCATAAAAAAATAGTAAAAATAAGTAAAAAGTTAACAAAAAATAAAATAAAATAAGGAAGAGTTAAACTAAGAGAACTGTAAAAATAGTAAAAATAAGTAAAGTTATCAAAAAGTAAAAAGGAATAAAATAAGAAAGAATTATATTAGAAGAATTATTAAATTAAGTTAAATTTTAAATAAAGAAATAAAAGTTGCATGTTGACACACGGAGTGTGTGCATGCGGTTCCTCTTCCAATGTTTGTTCTATTTAATAGACGGTGAGGAAGATGAGAGATCATTCCATGATTCCATCATCTATTCTCTTGAGAGAAAAGTGTTGTGAGACAAAGGATTCCCTAGCAGTAGTACATTGATTGAGGGCTTCGGGGTGGCTAGTTGTAGCAAGATTCTATGCAACTGAGCCTATGGTTCGGTGGAGAGTCGTTCCCAAAACTTTGTTGCAGTTAGCAGGATTCAAATAACGTTCAACTCCGAAATTACAAGTAAGGAATATCATCACTACAGGTAAGTTGCTTTGCTCCTATTTCTTAAAAATTCTATGCTAATTAGTTGAAGAGAGGTGTGTTGATTGTAAATTGCATGATTAATCTAATTAGTTGCATGTTTTAATTTCGGGGTTGTTACATACATTGGATTTATAATCATGGTGAGTCATGGTCAACCATGGTCTAACGTCAAATTATGAAAAAGATTATCTCAATATGAAAATAGACATTGGTTAATCATGTTTATTTTAGAGTTTATAATATTTATCTTATGGTTTATATACCTTAGGTTTATAATAATTTTGGGTTTTAAAATTAATTGCTTGGGTTTATAATATCAATCCTTGGGTTTATTAATTTAAGAGTTCATATTCCTATGGTATAATATTATTGATAGAGTTTATAATATTTCTCCTAATATAGTTTAATTTAAATCCCTTGGGTTTACAATTATGAGAAACCATGGTTCAATGTCACATTATGACAAAGATTGTCTCAATATGGAAATCAATCATAGTCAACCATGGCCAACTATTGCCAACCATCATCAACCATGGTCATTCATGTTCAACCATGGTCTAATGTCACATTATGACAAAGATTGTTTCAATATGAAAATAAAGCATGGTCCAATGCCACATTGTGACAAAGATTGTATCAATATGAAAATCTATCATAGTCAACCATGGTCAACCATGGTCCAATGCTACATTGTGACAAAGATTTCTCAATATGAAAATGAATCATGGTCAACCATGGCCCAACGTCGCATTGTGACATAAATTATGTCAAGATAAAAATCAATCGTGTTTATTTTAGGGTTTATAATATTAATCCTTTAGATTTAATATTACTCCCTCGGGTTTATAATCCCTTGAGGTTTTAGGATTAATCCCCGAGTTTTAGGATTAATCTATAACATCAATCTCTTAGATTTATAATAACAATCCCTTGGGCTTATAAATCTAAGGGTTCATATTCCTAAGGTATAATATTATTCATATGGTTTATAATGTTAATCCTAGGGTTTAATATAAATCCCTTGGGTTTATAATCATGATCAACCATGGTCCAACGTCACATTGTGACAAAGATTGTCTCAATATGAAAATCAACCATGGTTAATCATTTTCAACCATCGTCAACCATGGTCAATCATGGTCCAACATCATATTAAGAAAACTATTGTTTCATATAAAAATCAACCATGGTAAACCATGGTCCAATGTCGCATTGTGACAAAGATTGTCTCCATATGAAAATCAACCATTGTAAACCATGGTCAACCACGTTTATTTTAGGGTTTATAATATTTATCTTAGGGTTTATATACCTTCGGCTTATAGTATTAATCCCTTGGGTTTAATATTATTCCATTTTTTTAATACTATTCCTTTGGTTTATAATTACGCCATAAGGCATTCCCTCTGAGAAAGACATCCCTAAAATGTGACTTGTGCGATTTTGAGCCATTGATTCTATGTGTTAGATGATTGGGGTGTTTCCTGTCGTTGGTTTAATCTTGTTTTTTTCATCGAAAAATATTATTTTTTCCACCAGCTGGAAGACAGAGAGGAAAGATCTGGCAATGAGCCATGAAAGGCCAGGCCTCCTGGCTATGAGACTCTTCGCAGAACCGAAACGTGTCTTCACAGTGATGAAACGTGTCTTTCATCTTAGTTTTGTGTCTTTCTTCCTGCCTGAGTTTGTCCTTTCTGATCGTTTGCTTCCGCCATCAATCTCCCCCATATGGGCAGTTTCTGTTTGATTTCTTCAAACGTGTCTCAGGTTTGTTGCTGGAAGGGAAATGCATTGCTGCGTATTTGTGGGCCAATGTGGGAATTGTTGATCGCGTGTTTGGGCGCCTCTGACCCACAAATTTCTAATGGCTGCTTCTTTGTAATGACTCTTCGTGGAAGTTAGTTCTTTTATCAGAATGAGAGAATTTGGTATCACTTAACTTGAAAGGTTCTCAATATTTATCCACTGGTTTTTATTTAATTGGAATTTTTCCTATGCAAATACATGGTGTAAATTGTCTATTTTCTTTACTGCAATTACAGCTTTAGTCGCAGATGCTAATTTCTCCCAAATTCAACTGGAAAACAAATTCAGATTGGCATGCATGAGCATTACCATTCATACCTAATAGTGATAACAGGAATAACAATCAAAAAGTTTCCCATAGCCTATCGGGCATTTCAAGGACCTGACTTTTAACCAATGGATATAATATTCTGGCCTCCCGTCCTGCATATCTCTGGGAAGCTGTTGAAAATCATGCCATTGTTTAGGCCAGATTGCATTCCATAATCAAATACTCTTAATGGACCTCTTTAGTGTTTTTTGCTCATAATGTTATACCCAAATTGATTACTATTGAATGTAGGATCGGACGCAGGCAATGGGATCCCTATTGCTAATCTGTTTTTCCCAGATCTCTTTTATTCGCCCAAAAATGAAATTTTGAGCAGATGGATAGTTGAAGAGGATGATTGTACAGTGATAGCAATTAGGAGGAAGAGGAGTTTGTCCTTTCTGATCGTTTGCTTCCGCTATCAATCTCCCCCATATGGGCAGTGTCTGTTTGATTTCTTCAAATGCGTCTTGGGTCTGTTGTTGGAAGGGAAATGCATTGCTGTGTATTTGTGGGCCAATGTGGGAATTGCTGATCGCGTGTTTGGGCGCCTCTGACCCACAGATTTCTAATGGCTGCTTCTTTGTAACGACTCTTCGTGGACGTTAGTTCTTTTATCAGAATGAGAGAATTTGGTATCACTTAACTTGAAAGGTTCTCAATATTTATCCACTGCTTTTTATTTAATTGGAATTTTTCCTGTGCAAATACATGGTGTTCGATACAGAACGAGCGTTATAGGATGCTTTTGGTGAATGCTTTAGTTTAATTTTGGTAGTTGTTTGAAGGATGGCCATTGATCATGAATTTTTCAATTCTTCATGATGCAACCCTTACCAATGACACTGTGGTAGGTTGGAGTTGTAGCAATAAAGGTAATGTTGGATGCTATGTTTAATTTGGAAAAGGCTTACCAGGTAACATTTCCCCAATTTTTTTTGAAATCATGGTATATATTCTGAGATTTGGAGGAGCCATTTACCTTAGGCATTGTGACTATTTGTGTTCTTAGTGTCACTGCTAGATCATAAGGAGAATCCTCACTAGTGAATTGAACAGAGCTGTCTTGTTGTCCATCACATAGAATTATGCTGGCTTCTTGGAGGCCATCTTCAATAATTAAAGCTGAGAGCACCCTTTGAACTCTCCATATCCTTTGTCTCATTCAAACTTCCAAGCCTCAAGGCCTTGTTATTCACACTTCCATTTGACAATATTTTTTTGCTTGCTTGTAATAATTGGACATGTGTCATTCTGGTATCTGATGATTTGGTGTATTTAACTTGGAAAGATACACCTTCAAAACAAATAGTTGCAAATGCCATCAAATGTATCTGTAACATTGCCTTCACGTGAGAACTTATTGATCTACACTACCTGCACATGTTTCTAAATGTATTTTTTTCCACATCAATACCACATGAGACTATATGGACTACATCCTCGTTACTCATGGGTTCACCATTCTCTTGATATTGTTTTGCACACCTTTAGATTAGTCATCCATTGGTGATTCACCAACATTCATTTTAACTAATTCCACGAGCTTACTTCTCATTGAATCAAAATGTACAGTTTGGGCATAGTCTTGTACTATAAGCCTTGATCATTGTAAAAGAGGCATCTTTGTTTATCTGGGAATTTTTTTTGTTTATTTAGTTGTCTAATACCAATGATTCTATTTACAATTCTGAGACAATAGAGGAGATTTATGTTCGCCTTCCCATTCCAACCCCCTCAAAGTGCTTACTATCACTAAGTTAATTGTGTGCACACATCAAATACCAATGACTTATAATTCTTGCCACGACTGCAATTAATAGACTATTGTTCTTCAACGTCACAAGCTGGTTGGAATTCACATTAAGTATAGGCTTTGAATTGGACATTTCAACATATTCTTGACAACTCTTTTTTACTTTGACTTCTAATTCTATTTCTCAATCGACTTTTTCAATTTTACTTACAAGTGTTAGAGATGAGCTTGGTTTGTGCTCCTACTCCAGTGTTAGAACAAAGCCTTTAACACCTGATGTACTTGGACAACAGATTTGTGGTACTTGGACAACAAATTTGTGTTACACAACTTTGATCTTTTCCTTAAAAATCAATTTCTATATGAAATTCTTTCTTATCAACTTGCATGCATATAAATTGTTCAACACTGTCAACTCACACCGTGTACTTGATCCAACCATGAAGCCAAAGATGAATCCATCAATAAGAACTTTTCTTGCAAGGTGTGCTTCTAGTTAATATAACTTGAATCCCCTGTTGTCAATTAATTTGTTGATTCATTGTGGAATCTATCCAACAAATAATTTAAAGGTAAAGGCCTCTAGTAAAATTGCCAAACTTATTGGATTGGTTCAATATCGACCAATACTTTGTGTTCCCAAATAAAGCTTAAGAAGAATGACTTTACCAGAATCCATTCTTAGACATTCCAACATATCAATTGCATGAATTTTGCAATTCTTCATGATGCAACCCTTACCAATGACACTGTGGTAGGTTGGAGTTGTAGCAATAAAGGCAATTTTGGATGCTATGCGTAATTTGGAAAAGGCTTGCAAGATAACATTTCCCCATTTTTTTTTGAAATCATGGTATATATTCTGAGATTTGGAGGAGCCATTTACCTTAGGCATTGTGACTGTTTGTGTTCTTAGTGTCACTGCTAATCTAGATAGTATCATAAGGAGAATCCTCACTAGTGCATTGAACATAGCTGTCTTGTTGTCCATCACATACAATTATGCTGGCTTCTTGGAGGCCGTCTTCAATAATTAAAGCTGAGAGCACCCTTTGAACTCTCCATATCCTTTGTGTCATTCAAACTTCCAAGCCTCAAGGCCTTGTTATTCACACTTCCATTTGACAATATTTTTTTGCTTGCTTGTAATAATGGGACCAGCCTTCCGTTCTGATGGTCTCCAGATATATAATTTGTAGATGCATGTATGTCCTCCACCTATTTGATTTGTTCCTTGACGGGGCCTAGGCCATCCTAAGTGAAGAATGCAAAAAGAGGCTCCAGTTATTCCAAAATGGTCATGAACATGCAGTTTCACTTGCATTGATAGCAGTATTTGCAGCTGCTAGGAGTTCTTCACGATCATCATTCCACTCCCAAATTTCCTGTGTTTTATAGAACTTATCAAACTTTCTCTAGTGCCCCCTTCATGTTCTGATATTTTTATTATATCAGCATTGCCTTTGACAACTCCACAAAGAATAATTCTGATTCCAGTTTCTGGTACAAGCTTGAAAGAAAACTTTGCCTTTGGATTTACCTTGCCAATAGAAAACATCTCTGTGTTTTTTGCTACTTATTCCCGCATTCTGTAGAAGTTGCTATAGATAAGTAGTTATTCATGACAAATGAAGGGTAATCAAGTCGTTGCTTTATTCTAGAGATTATTGTTGCTACAATCTCTCTTTTTACAACAAATATCTTCACCATTCCTCTACAGTAAAATAAGCTGCACTAGAAGATGTACCTTGGGTGTTAAAATATTCCTTTTATTTGCATCTAAAATGTGCTCCTTTGTTCTAAATAAATTTCCCACATCTTATAAGCATAAAATAAACCAAGTCCTCAAGAGAGTTGGGGAATGTTAAAAGTTCATCTTTACTGATGCAGATGTTACTGCCACTTGACAACTTTTCAAACAAGCCTGAGAATCTAAGTGATGTTGTTGATTTTAATGTTATAAGGCCAGTCATTATATTAGCTTTAAATATCAACATCGGAATGGCGGAAAGAAGTCCACATAAGACATTTCAAATCAAGGCAAAATCTCTATAAAATCTCTCAACAATTATTAATTGTTTGATCTTGTAGATCCTACCAACAATATATACCATATCTTGTATGCCTCACACCATTTGAAAATTCCTTATGAAATCCTTCCAAAGGACCTTTTTCAATGTTACGTTCTCCTTTTGGGATTATCCTTCCTTCAAATAAGGATATAAAGACCTTTGTGATAAAAAAATAGTGCCTATCAACAATTTTAGATCGCCTCTTCCCAATTGGTTTAGGGTCCTTTTCTCTGGTGGTAAACATGCTCTTGATTAGTGGAACACCACACAAGATACAAGCAATATGAAAGCAAGTCCCATCACCAACTCCAGCCTCTGGAGTTTTGTTGTTTAGTTCATTGACATGAATATCAACAGATTTGTGTTACACATCTTTGATCTTTTCCTTAAAAATCAATTTCTGTATGAAATTATTTCTTATCGATTTGCATGCATATAAATTGTTCAACACTGTCAGCTCACACTATGTACTTGATCCAACCATGCAGCCAGAGATGAATCCATCAATAAGAACTTTTCTTGCAAGGTGTGCTTCTAGTTAATATAACTTGAATCCCCTGTTGTCAATTAATTTGTTGATTCATTGTGGAATCTATCCAACAAATAATTTAAAGGTAAAGGCCTCTAGTAAAATTTCCAAACTTATTGGATTGGTTCAATATCGACTAGTCCTCTGTGTTCCCAAATAAAGCTTAAGCAGAATGACTTTACCAGAATCCGTTCTTAGACATTCCAACATATCAATTGCATGAATTTTGCAATTCTTCATGATGCAACCCTTACCGATGACACTGTGGTAGGTTGGAGTTGTAGCAATAAAGGTAATGTTGGATGCTATGCGTAATTTGGAAAAGGCTTACAAGGTAACATTTCCCCATTTTTTTTTGAAATCATGCCCGGATGTCTTCCTTCTGATATTGCAAAACAATAAAAGTGGAGAAATGATAACATTATCTCTAACCCACATTTAACATCACTGTATATGCACCAAATATTCACAGGATTTTGTGAGATTATCTTAGAGAAACACTTGAATACAAAAGATTACTGGTATAGGTACGCATTCTACTGCATTTTTTTTTCTCCGAGAACTCTAAACAACATTCCTCACCTATTGCAAAATTAACTTAAAAAAACACATACTTGATAGGTATGAATGGCAACATAGAGGATCTGTGCACATCCATGGTTTCCTTTGGATAGAAAATGCACCTGATATGGAAAACCTCAACTGGGAAGACACATAAGCAATAGATATTGCAAGGCAGTTCTTCGACAAATATATTTCCGCTTGGAACCCTCGTGCTCCTTCGACTTCAAACCAACCAAATGCTTGGACAGATCCCAAAGACCCTTGTCTATTATCCACATAGCAAATATTCAGAACCAATCCTTCGAGTGACTATGAACAACTTGTCAATTGTGTTAAACGTCACACAAAATGCTTGGAAAGCACGTGCCTAAGAAAAAGTGGATCCTCACTCCAATGTCGTTATAAATCACCGTGGGAATTACATCCAAAATCGGCCTTATTCATTGATTCCAATGGCCAAAAAACATACAACCCTGCTCACAACGACGATCGGCTCAATATCCATAACCCTACCATCCTATCTATTTGGCGTGCAAATGTTGACTGCCAACCAGTACTCTCCATACACGCTGTACAAAAATATATCGCTAAATATGCATCTAAAGCAGAAAAAAAATCTGAAATCTTCCACCACATGCTACGTAGAATTGTCCTGGCTTCACCCACTGCTAACCCAGCAACATCCGCATTTCGAAAATTTCTTGCACAGACCCTTGTTGATCGTGACATTGGAGCACAGGAAACCTGCCATATGCTGCAAAAATTGACATTGACATTATGTAGCCGACCATTCGTTTCTTTAAATGTAAGCCAGAAAATTATTCTGCGCCTTCCGCAAACGAACACCACCTCCACTACATCCCCACACATAATAGATACATATATCTAGCGCCCTTCTACCCTAGAGGCCACATCGCTAATAGAATTGGCAAGGTCCTGGTCATATGATCCTCGTCGCAAAACAAACAAATGGAAACAAAGGCCTACAAAAGCAATTGTTCGGGTCATACCGCGTTACTCCTCCATACCATCCACAATAGAGCCTTACGACGCTGACTTTTGCAGGGTTGAACTTATGCTATACAAACCTTTTCGCCATATCGTACAAGATATAGGAAATTGGGAAACATTTCATCCATTTTACAATCCTTGGCATCAACACTGCACACTATCTGATATTGAATCTGTCACAAATGATACCTCAGCTATAAATGAAGCCAATGCAGTAGACACCATGGAAATAAATGAATGGGAATTACTTTCCCAATTACACCCAACAAATGAGCTTCTCACAAATGACCTTGACATGCTTGGTCTTCGTGGCTTTGATGACACCCATAACTGGAATCATACCACTATCCCATTGGATCTACAAAATAATGCAATACAATTCATTGAGAATAGTCGCTCCATCCACTGCATTCTTCAAACACATCAACATATCCTAGCGACCCTTACTACATTATCTCCAATGCAAAGAAAAGCTCTAAATATTATTTCTAATCATTTGGCTAGGAAGGATTATTTACCCGCTCTCAGAATGATAATACAAGGCACTGCTGGTACGGGGAAATCCCTCCTCATTAATTGCATCAAAGATATGCTCATAGGCCTTGTAAGCCCATAACCTTCGCCGATCATGCTCCTCGCCCCTACAGGGTTTGCTGCCTTCAACATACAAGCATCGACAATCCATTCTGCTTTGCACCTTCCTCTAAAGGATCTTATGCCCTTAGAAGGTAATGCTCTTGCAAAATTCCAAGAAGAACTCAGGCATATAAGATACATACTAATCGATGAAATGAGCTTCATTGGGCCAAAGCTTCTCAGCCATATTGATGAACGTCTTCGGGAAGCATTTCCCCACCAAAGAAACACTCCTTTCGGTGGCTGTGCCATAATATTGGTTGGTGATCTCGGTCAGCTGCCACCCGTCAAAGACATACCTCTATATGCAGGGACGAGCCACGGAAGCGCACTGTGGAACACCTTCAACACAGTCATCACATTAGACACGATATTTCGTCAACAAGGCGACGACATCACACAGGTTACTTTTAGGAACATTCTCCAGAACATTAGAGATGCAAATCCAACAATCGACGACTACAACGTACTCATGTCGTGCATAGATTCCTTTTTAACAGAAGAAGAAATATGTTCGTTCCAGGATTCCATGCATCTGTTTCCAACAAATCCTCAAACAACAGTCCATAATAAGCAAATGATGAAATCTCTAAACACTCCAATTGCAAGATCCATTACTGAAGATGACAACACATATTCCAGTATTTCCTCTGAAGACGAGCAACTTGAGCGAATTGTGTTGCTATGCAATGGCGAAAAGGTTATGTTGACTTCCAACCTTTGGGTTTCAACCGGACTTGTTAATGGTTCCCTCGGAAAAATTGTAACCATCTTTTACAAAGAACCAACTGCACCACCACAAATTCCAGCATTTTTTGTCGTAGATTTTCCCAACTACATTGGGCCTCCTTGGGATGAAAGAAACCCCACTCACTTGCCTATTCTAGCAGTAAAAAGAAATGGACATGCACAAATTCCATTGAAGATGGCTTCGGCTTTAACCATACATAAATCTCAAGGTATGACACTTCCAAAAGCAACAATTGACATTGGAAAATAGAACGTTAAGGTCTCACATTCACAGCTCTTTCAAGAGTGCCTTCTCTACAAGATCTTCGAATTAACCCCGCATTCAGTTTCGATCGTTACAGTAAAATGAGGGACAACAAAAAAATTGCTCGCAGAAAACACGCGGAAGACATTCTTCGTTCAATGCCACCTCCAGATAATCTGCTCCAACCCATACTTTGACATCAACAAAAGGTTTCCTCCACTTAGTTACCTCATTCTATTTCATCGCGTGCTTTTCATATCTTTCAACAACAACCAACTTTAATCAATATTAATAAATGAACAAATATTAGAATGTCTTTGTATTATCTATACATCTCATTCTAAACTTTTCTTTCTTTTGCAACATGCCACATGGACTTAGAAATAGCCTACCTGCACAACAACAAATAGCCTATCAAGCAAAAAAAAAATGCATCTCCAGCTACGCATTAACCTCCAAATGGTGTTCAACCTGCCGTTATTCACCATGTATCTTCCACTAACAATATATAAATCCCCATAGAAAAGGTATCTTCATTTTCCATTACTTCCAACTTAATTTTAACACAACTCGCCGACAAAGTATTTCTGATAAATTTCCGCAGCTGGTTTGCATATTCCTAATTCTAACAAAACATACATTTTGCAGGTCCATTACTGCTTCTTCACGTCTTTGCTGCCTCCACCATGTTTTCATACAACTTCAAATATGGAATAACAAGCCCAATGTTCTTTAAGCTATTATATTCCTTCTCGAACCTCTTTTATTACAATTCACTGTTTGTATTTTCCATTTCAAACTTAAAAAATGATGTTTCAAGATCAAATACCGTTTCATGGTTTGTGTCCTCACAACTATTTGTGTTTTTCGTTTCAAACTTGAAAAAAGGATGTTACAATACACTATTTGTATTTTCCATTTCACACTTAAAAAATGATGTTTCAACATCAAATACCATTTTGATATTTTATGTCCTCGCACCTATTTGTGTTTTCCTTTTTAAACTTAAAAAGGGATGTTTCAAGATCAATACCATTTTGATAGTTTATATCCTCACACCCAGTTCATTGTCAATGGGTTTTAACATATTCTATTGACAAAATCAATTGACTTTAATTAATATAATACATGTTTTCAATATATCTTCATACTAATTTAGTTTCCCATTTGAATAATGATTTCTTGAGTAGCCCTTTCCAAATTAATATGGTTGCTCGGTTGTTGTTGGCATTGATTCATTCATTTATCTTCACGTTTAACTCCACAATTTTTACCAACTGCAAACAAAGGTCTCTAAATAGGTTCAATGCATATTTGCAGCTACTTGCATTCCTTTTCAATAGTTTTCGGCATGGCTTCCTCAAATTAGAACTCGGCATCATCGACCCTTGCTTTCAAAAAAAAACCCGCATAACTCTATCCACATTTCAATATTCTTCCACACACTATGCCTTACGGCGTTTCCTTTGCATCGTTCGCCGCAAATGCTAGTATTAATTATTTGGTGTAACATAAATACGTTGAGTTTATAATCATGTTCAGTCATTTTCAACCATGGTCCAATGTCACATTATGACAAAGATTGTCCCAATATGAAAATCAACCATGGTCAACCATGGTAAGCAGTGTTTATTTTAGGGTTTATAATAATACCTTGGTGTTTAAAATTAATCCCTTGGGTTTATAATATTAATCTCTTGGGTTTATTAATCTAAGGGTTCATATTCGTAGGGTATAATATAATTCATAGAGTTTATGATATTAATACTACAGTTTATTATAAATCCTTTGGGTTTATAATCATGGTCAACCATGGTTCAGTGTCACATTGTGACAAATATTGTCTCAATATGGAAATCAAACATTGTCAACCATGGTCAATCATGGTCCAACATCACATTGTGACAAAGATTATCTCATGATGAAAACCAACCATGTTAAATCATGGTCAACCATATTCATTTTTGGGTTTATAATATTGATCTTAGGGTTTATAATATTAATCTCTTGGGTTTAACATTATTCCCTTGGGTTTATAATCCCTTAGGTTTTTAGTATTAATCCCTCGTATTTATAATTTCAATCCCTTGATTTTATTAATTTAGGGGTGTATATTTCTAGGATATAATATTATTCATAGGATTTATAGTATTAACCATTAAATTTAATATAAATCTCTTGGGTTTATAATCATGATCAATAGTAGTATTAAATTTAATTATCAATAAAAATAATATTAATAATTAATAATAGTAATATTAAATTAATAATAATGAATTATTAATAAAAATTATTATTTAAAAATTTATATAATAATTAATATAAATTATTAACTATTATTAATAATAATTAATTATTTTTGATTAATTTTGGTTAACAATATAATAGTTAATAATAACAATATAATATAATTTTGTTATATTAGTATTTTGTTTATATTAGTTATTTTTGTAAGATAGTTAATCATTATATTTATTAATATAATTATAATATAAATATTAATGTTATGATTCATATTAAATTTTATACTAATAATGCTTGGTGTTTTTTAATTAATTTTACTATTGTGATTGTGTAATGTGATTGATATATGTTTATTAACGTATATAAATTATATTTATTAAATATGATTGTGCTAATTAAACTATAACTTTTAATATATCCTACTACTAAAATATAATCTTATTAAATATAATCAACCATTATCAATTCACTATAATTAAAAATATATATAATAAAATTCATATTCAAATTAAAAAGATATCACCATCGTTTGGTACATCACACGGCTGATATTATGAATACTCTTTACACAAATTCAGTAGGTTTAGATTTAATTTATTATTAAAAGAAATTCCTTGAACTAAGAAAAATTGATACATTAAGTTCATCAAAACAATTTGAAAAAATATATAAATATTAAATAAAATAATTTTTATTATAAATAATTTTAATTTATAAAGTAAATATATCCTCTACAAAAATTGTTAATTTTTATAATGTTTAATGATTTTTATTTGTAAAAAATGTTAATATGCTATGAAACGACCCGTAATATTTATTTAAAATAAATAAAAATATTAAAATAATTTAAATTTGCTAATAATAATTTTTCTTTAAATTAATATTATATTAGTGAGGCTGAATAAAAATATTGAGAAAATAATACTTATTATTGTTAGACATTTAATCTGCTAAGGGTTATGGTATGGAATATGAATAGTGATTGGAGTCTAAAAGACTATTTGGAAAATGAAAACAAAGGGTCATAAGACATTGCATTAATATATATAAATCTTGCTAATAAAATCCACTCTCACGTTTATCTTATCTGTTGTTTATCATTGTGAGTGCCTAAGATGGTATGAGAGCGCGAGGTTTCTTTAAAAATCCAATCAATTTCTTGACCATGAGTTTTTCATCTTTCTTGAACATGAGTTTCTAGTCTTTCCTCACCGTTCCTTCCCCACATGCCTAGGCAGATAGACGAGAACACCTTATCTTACTACCTTATTGAATGTAATGATCAAAGGCTGCAAGCCTCTTTCTAGATGGCGTTGTTATCCCATGGTAGAAGCACTATCTTTGCTTATTTTCCTTTGCTAAATATGATCATCCCTCTACCCATCTCTCTGTGCCTCTACTTCATGCACTATTAATGTCAAGAAACTTCGCTCTCATTACTCTATGCTGCTTGGGATTCTTAATATTGTGTGCCCGAACTGTCATCACTCTTTCTCTACAACATATGATTTTCTCACATCAGAGTTGTTGCAGTGTGTGTTATAGTATCATAAAATTCCCCTCATCAACGTTGTTGCTATATGTCATGTGAATAGAGACACCCTATCATAAGACTATTTCAGATGAAGTGATTCCATGTCGAGAGTTTCTAGGCCAGTGAATTGTCTATTTGAACTCACACCTGCACTAAAAAAAAATCAAACTCGATTATTGTAGAGTGTCCAGTGCTGAATCTCAATAACACATTGTTGACGCATTGAGTGTGGAATGCATAGATATTTATATTGGCGTTTTTTCGCTTGACCAACATCACACCAATTTTGTGAATGAACAACTCACTAACCAATTAGCTCAATGATCGAAATTAGAATAGTGTGAATGAACAACTTGTTAATCTTGGTTCATTAACCAACTTAGCTCACTAGTTCATATTCCATGTTCAAGTATTATAGATTGCAACCAACTCGATGTCCTCAACAACAGACTAGAGCCCTGGTGTGGTGAGTGTTCAACGATTCGGGTTTGCAATTCATGAAAATTCTCATTGATGTCGCTCTACAATGTGATATCGCATGAGAAGTTATTTGATATGGTGGGTACGATTTCAATTGTAAGTCTTTGCATTAGAGGAAATTTTAGCCTAAAAGTGTCCATGAAATTTTCACATAATTTCCATCTCATAATATTTAAACAAATCAAAATCCTTTAAAATTAAAAAGAAGTACATGTAAAAATTTTGGAGGGAAATGAGGAAAAACTACCTTTTTTTAATTGTATTTTTAGCTTATCTCTTTATAGGTGTACTCAAATTTCAAGTGTAAATATTCATTGGATGCAGAATTAAATTTCACATCCAACGAGTACCCATTATTCATACTTTTGAGAAGACCCACATTGATAAAAAAATGAAGATATATTAAAAAAGTAAGTTCAATACGATTTTTTAATGTATCTTAAATTTTTATCAATGTGGGTCTTCTCAAAAGTATCCATAATGGGTACTTGTTGGATGCAAAATTTAATTCTTCATACAACAAGTGTTTTCACTTTAAATTTGAGTAATCCGTTAAGGAGATAAGCCAAAAATACAATTTAAAAAAGTAGTTTTCTTCTTTTCCCTCTAAAATTCATAACTCTTATTTTATTATTTTAACTATTATGTATTATTTTTCTTTAGGAGACCACTTTTAGGCTAAAATTTTCTCTAATGATATCATTTCCATGAAAATAATATAATTATAAACTGTCTTAGGGAGGAAATTGTGGACTATCACTGTTGGAATGTGATAGGAAGGAGCACGCACATCAAAAAGTAAAAGATAGATGTAACAATCGGTCTATCAACAATGGGAATAGTTCAAATTTCACTTCACCCTAGTCGTATCTGAAGGTATGGGAACTGAGTATTGATAAACGTGAACTATTAGGAGGAATTTTTTGCATTATGAGATGGTTGTTGATGTCTTAGTTATATATATTTTTCATAGCTATTGTAGAGAAATATCATGAGAGGCTTGTTAAATTTGCAGAAATTGACATCCAAATAAAAAATATGAAAGTAAACCATAATGTTAGCTAGAGCATATTCAGGTTGATTTTTTTTTATCAAGATTCATTGTAGAGTTTGAGTAATAATATCTAGAAAGTTGTAATGTTGTAGTTATAATCCATTTGTTGCGTAGACTACAAGATTTCCATTCCACCAACAAGTTTTGTGCAAATTTTAGCCTAAGATATTAATTGTTTGAGGTGATTTTTGGTTGAATTGACACCTTTGTTCTAAGTTGGAGAAAATGGCTAGATTTGATGATTTGTTAGAGTTATTGATCACTTTAATGTTGTCTACTATTGAAGACACAGTGAAAATCAACAAAGCGTCTCTTGCTAACATTAAAATTGGTCTACAAAATACACATGAAAAGATCAAGTTTCTACAACTTTAATTTCAGCTCCAACAAGATGAGTTATAACAGTGTAGTCATCATTCTGAACTATTTTTTGATCAGAGAAATTATCTGTTTGATTTTAAGATAGACACCCATCAACTGCCAAAAAGTGATCAACCGAGTAAAGTTGATGTTGATTTAGATATAGTTCCCACTTCAGGAGCATATTTCCATGAAGATGTAGATGTTTAGTATGCACTTGCCAAGCCCATCATTAGACCTTGAGAAGAGTTGTTAATAACACGAAAAAATTGGTCTTGGATATAATAAATATGTTTCCTCTTACATCTCAAACTATTCTAAGTCCATTCAATTTCAAAGTGTTGGGTTTATTCAAGGGAGTTCATCTTCAATTCTTCCATATCTTGCTCCTCATCCACATTCACAACAGATTGTCAAATGCCAACACTGTAACTAAGTTGGCCATGTGAAAAATTATTGTTTTTATTTTCACCCATGTGAGTATTGTCATAAAATTATTCATCATTCAAACAAATGCTTCAGAAACAAGCCTCCTGCAAGAACGAAGATTCACCTTGGATGGTCCACTTCTTAGCAATGGGCTTCAACAACCAAGAAGATATTTTAATCATACCACAGAATTTGTTCTCGAGTATTGACGCATCTTGCATTTGATATTTCTTCACCTTCCCACCTTATATCTGACAAGGGGGAAATTGATTGCTATCTACAAGATTCAAAGATACATCAAGCGAGCCTGAGCCACATCCTAAGCCTACCATATAAGTTTAGAGCCAAAGTCAACCATAACTAGATTCAAAGTTGTACCCAGAAATAGAGCAATGGCCCATGAGCATGCGTTTTTGTTGGTGGCCTTCCTTAAATGACTATAGGTTGACACCTCCATGGTCTCCCTTTTCCAATAACATTAGGGAACACTTCCTTTAGCAAAATACTTCAGCTTCTAGGTATATTTGGAACTATTCCAAGAACTGCATAAAGCATTCCAGTTTCATACCTCAATGTTCTCCCTTTTCACAAAATTAGGGAGCACTTCCTCTAGCATAAGACTTCAACTTCTAGGCAGATTTGGAACTATTTCAAGAACTACAGTAAGTGTTCCAGCGTTGGTGGTCAATCTTAAACCACCATTGGTTAAGACATCGAATTCCCCCACCTTATACCATCATTTCCGAGAGCATAGTCAGCCAATTGTTTCCATGCATTTTTTGTATTACAACTCTCTTATTGGACTCATATATACCCTTTTGAACTAAGGGTGGGAATATTGGACACCTGACCCGCTAAGAGTTATGGTGTGGAATATAAAAAATCATTGGAGTCCAAGAGACTACTTTGAATATGAAAAATACTAGTCATAAGGCATTATAAGATCTCTCTATTCTATTAATAAATAATATATATTATATATAATAACTCTCACATTTATGACTATATATTGTCTATAACTATAAAATGTATAACAATTGTTAATATTATTTCTTATAATTTTCGAATCATACAACTTCTCATTATCAAAAACCAAAAGAAGGAAAAGAAAAAATATTTAAAGAAAAAATTATTTTCCAATATATCCTTTTGTCCCCACCCTCATATTTTCCGTATAATCAGGTAAACAAAATTATAATTTTATTAGGATTAAGATATATTTTTTTCTAATTATGGTTTAGATAACATAAATTGTAATGTTTTAATTTTATTAATTATAAAATTGTGTTGTGAAAAGAGAACAGCTATATTGGGAACGGGCAATTTTAATTCTCCCCCACCTAGATTTTATTCTTTAGAGAGATATTAGCCTCTAAAAAATTAAAAAAATTAACCGGTAAATATATAAATATAAATTTTCAACCATTACACTAAAAAACCATAGAAATTCATTAGATATTCTTTGCAGCCATATGTATATTCAAAATTAAAATTTTATAATGTTTAATGATTTTTTTTACAAAATTACAATCTTATAATGTTTAATGATTTGTTTTATTTTTTAATTTTTTTGGTTAAGAGAAATTATAACCTTTATTTTGTTGTTATTAAATATAATATACCGTTTTTAATTAAACAGGTTTTAATTAAAAACAAATGATTAATTAATTTTATGTTTATATTGAATTAAAATTTTATAATATTTAATGATTTCTTACTACAAAATTAAAATATTATAATGTTTAATGATTTGTTTTTTTATTTATTATTTTTGGTTGAGAGAAATTATAATCTTTATTTTGTTGTTATCAAAATATAATATACAATTTTTAATTAGATATTTTTTTGGGATTCAACTACGTTAAGTAAGTCATTCACGTATGACTATTTCCATGAGAGGTAGTTGTAACTGACAAATTTTTCATGATTTTTGAATAGTTTACTTATCACTCATTGCATCGGGTGATGCTCACAAGGGTGAAGAAGTGGGATTGAAACTAGTGAAATGAATTGCATAGCATCAATCGTCACTTCCAGGGCTTGCACCCAATAACGATGACTTCTTGGGAGGTCACCCATCCCTGATCGCCTCTTCCAACTGCATTAAGTAAGTCATTCATGTATGACCATTTCCATGAGAGGTAGTCGTAACTCACTAATTTTTCATGATTTTTGAATAGTTCACTTAGCACTCATTGCATCAGGTGATGCTCACAAAGGTGAAGAAGTGGGATTGAAACTAGTGAAATGAATCACATAGCATCAATCATCACTTTTGGGGCTTGCACCCAATAACCAAGACTTCCTGGGAGGTCACCCATCCTTGATTGCCTCTGGCTCAAGCGCGCTTAACTGTGGAGTTTTCCCCACAATCAAGCCCACTTAGCTCGCTACCCCATTTGCAAAACCTTATCAAGTATTGTGCCTCATGAATCATTCAAGTAGAGATCCCTTCACTCTTTTTTGAATTTAAGTATTAGGGGGTTTACAAAGTGCATTATATTAGATATCATTTTGGGATTCAGCTGCATTAAGTAAGTCATTCACGTATGACCATGTCCGTGAGAGGCAGTCGTAATTGACTAATTTCTCATGATTTTTGAATAGTTCACTTAGCACTCATTGCATTGGGTGATGCTCACAAGGGTGAAGAATGGGATTGAAACTAGTGAAGTGAATCACATAGCATCAATCATCACTTCTGAGGCTTGCACCCGATAACCAGGACTTCCCCTTATTAATTTTATATTTTTAATAATATTCTATGTATATTTAATTTTAATAATTACTTTCATAATAATAAATCATTTAATAATTATATTATTATTATATTTTTTAAATTTATTTTAATTAGTAAAATAATATTATTTTTTCTCAAAAATAAATTAAAAAGATAAACTAGCAATTGAAAAAATAAAATAAGATTAATAGCTAAAGTGCAGCATAGTTCTTGGATTAATAGTTAGAGTGTAGCATAGTTGTTGTTACTACTTACTGTATTGATTAAAGCAATGTGGAGTCCACATTTTTTCATTATTCGAGAATGCTTTTTTTTCCATAACTATTTTTGCAATGATTTGTTATTCCCATCTATAGTTTTGCACTTTTACATTCTCCACAATGAAAATCACTTTCTCACTCTGCACTCCACACTTCCTTAACTTTTGCTATTGGTGGTTCTGGTTCAGGGGGTTAAACCTTTACAAAACATTTTTGACATTCCTAAGTTTATTAATTTTCTTATACAATAGTCAATGTTTCATTGTGCACAGTAAGCTTCCTTTACACCTTCGCACTCCACATTGGGTAAAACAATGAGACTACAATATTATTTGAGTTAAACCAATGCGAAGTGCAAAAGTGCTAAAGAGGCTTCTTCAACATAATAAAATCTTTCATAATCTTTAAGTGGATGACAAATTAAATTATGTGTACAATTCAACAAATAAAAAATTTAATTATAACGATCGATTTGAAATAGAAGAAAGATGTTAAGGTAGAATAATCAATGTGTATCGAAGATATTTAACTCATTTAGATCTTAAATATTAGAAATTAATTAACTATATTGTGAGTTAATCAAAGTAGGCATTGACTTGATAGACATATTTATTTATTTCCTTCAGTAGACAGAGGCTCTCAGCTTTGTTGGCATCAACTTCTTCAAACCTCTCCACCATATTTTAGAGATGCAGTAAAATATCAAATGTGAAGTCTGTGCCACAGAGGGAGCCTCTCCATAGAAGTGAGATTCAACAATATTCAAAAAATATCGAGCCATACTATTTAAGATCTTTTCTCAATGATGGGGTTTTATGTTGGGAAAGTTCCTCCTGGGATACATTGCATTTTTACGATTTCCGACGGTTGAAATAGAAAACAACACAGAGAACAAAACGGACCGGAGGGCTAGTCGTGGTAGAGCCTAACACTGTTCTAAAGCTGGTAGATTTGAAGAAGAAAATAATTTTCTGCTTCAACAAGCTAGAGTGGACATTTTTGTCCATGGATGTGGGAGAGGGCTTGGCAAATGGAGGGTTTCGTAGGTTCTTGTTTTACAACTATCAATGAACAGGTTGGTCTACACTCAAAGGTATGTACAAATCTTCTAAGCAAGTGGATATCCCGGTTTTCAATGTATGGTGATAGTGGACGGTGGGTGCCATTGATATTGCTTCGGTTTTTGTTTCGTGGCCCAGATAAAATGTGAACATAATTGAAAAGAAGGAGATGTAGCTCACAGGTGTGGCCTGCACCTGGAGACTACACTCAAAACAGAGAGATCACTCTCGCACACTCTATTACTATCAATGAAAGATTACATCATTTAAGTACAACTTTAGAAATCAGGAAGTTGCAACCAAACTCCTAAATTCTAGGAACAAATCCTAAACTAAGGAGATACATTACAACTATGTAACCATTTCTCCATTAATACAAAATAATATTAATTATTTTCAACTCCCCCCCTTAATGGAGAAAGGGTTCTCCTGGACTCCTAACATCCCTCTAAATAATTCAAACTTCACCCGTGCAAGAGGCTTTGTAAAAATATCAGCCACATTGTCACAAGTTTTACAATATTCAACAATAATTTCCTTTGATTGTACTTTCTCTCTGATAAAATGGAGCTGAGTGTCTATATGTTTTGTGTTTTTATGAAACACTGGATTGTGTGCCAATTTAATGGTGCTCTGGTTGTCGCTTTTGATGGAGGTGGAATTCTTCTGTTCTTTTCCTGCATCATTGAGAAGCCTTCTCAACCAAATCGCTTCACACGTCGCTGCACACAATGCTTGATACTTAGCTTCACACGATGACAAAGCTACAGTACTTTGCTTCTTACTGCTCCATGCTATGACCCCATATCCTATGCTGAATGCGTAACCTGTGATGGACTTTCGATCATCCAAGTTACCTACCCAATTTGAATCTGAAAAACCTGCTAGAGTAACATCAGATGCGTCAGTGTATAAAATACCATAGTTAACAGTACCACAAAGATACCTCAACACGCTTTTTGCTGCTACCCAGTGACTTTCAAGCGGTTTTGACATGAATTGGCTCAACATACTAACAGAGTATGCCAAGTCAGGTTTGGTTGTTGTAAGATATATCAAGCTGCCAACCAATTGTCTGTACATTGTAGCATCAACCTCTTTAGTGCCATCATCACTGCTCAACTTCAAATTCTGTTGCAAAGGTGTTGTTGCTGATCTACACTGATCCATACCAAACTTTTCCAACAGATTTCTAGCATACTTCCCTTGGGTAAGAAAAGTTTGCCCAGTATCTCTACATACTTCTAGTCCTAGACAGTAATGAAGGCTCCCGAGATCCTTCATCTCAAAAACTTGTGCCATAAGCCTTTTGATTCCTCTGATTAAATCATCTGCATCTCCTGTTATAATCATGTCATCTACATACAAAGAAATCAAAATAATTTGCCCCTAATTATTGTACCTGGTATACAAATTTGGGTCATTTAAACTTCTATGAAAGCCATGCTCTAAAAAGAAAGAATCAACCTTTTCGTACCAAGACCTGGGTGCTTGCTTTAAACCATATAAAGCCTTTTTCAATCTGCATACAAGATGTTCCTGCCCCTGCTTTACAAACCCTTATGGTTGTACTAAGTAAATTTCCTTTTTTAAATCACCATTTAAAAATGTAGATTTAACATCAAGCTGGTGTAATTCCCAATTACATTTAGTAGCTAAAGCAATAAGCATTCTGATTGTATTTAACTTTGCTACAGGTGCAAAAGTATCATCAAAATCTATACCTTCCTGTTGTGAATATCCTTTTGCAACCAGCCTTGCTTTTAATTTCTCTATACTTCCGTCTACATTCATTTTTGGTTTAAACAGCCATTTACATCTTATGGTTGTTTTATTCTTAGGTAGCTCAACTAAATCCCAAGTATCATTTCTAAGAATTGATTCCATCTCTTCATTCATTGTAGCCCTCCACTCCTTAAATTTATTAGCTTCTTTGTAATTAGTGGGCTCTACAATGTTCAAAACATTTGACATCAAAGCACAGTCTCTCAATTTTAATGGCTTTTGAGTCTTCCTACCTGATCTCCTTGGTAGGGGACTTACCTCAAATTTGTTTTCTTCAGTTATAACTGGGCTTGCATTATCACATTCTTCCTGTTCTTCTTTTTGCTCTTCTTTCTGCTCCTGCTCTCTTTCATCCTCACTGCTTTCATCCAACAACAATGGAATGTGCCAATCATCACGAATGTCATCTTTCCCTTCCTGTACCTGTTCATGAAACACTACATCCTTGCTTGCAAATGTCTTATGAGACTCAGGATTGAATAATTTATATGCTTTAAATTCTGTGCCATAACCAACAAGGATGCATCTAACTGCTTTAGGGTCTAATTTCTCCTTATTAGCTTTGGGTATATGGGCAAATGCTTTTGACCCAAATACTCTTAGATGGTTTACTGTTGGTTTAAATCCATATAAAGCTTCAAAAGGAGTTTTGAAGCCAAGATACCTGGTAGGACTTCTGTTCTTCAAATATACAACAGTGTTAATAGCCTCTACCCAAAAACTATTAGATAGACCCTTACCTTGTAACATGCTCCTTACGCACTCCACCAAGGTTCTGTTTTTGCGCTCTGCAACTCCATTCTGCTGTGGTGTGTGTGGCACTGTATACTGCTGAACAATCCCATGAGATTTGCAGAATTTCATGAATTCCCCTAGCTTGTATTTTCCCCCTTGATCAGATCGGAGAATTTTTATACTCTTACCAAATTATTTTTCCACCAAGGTCTTAAATTCTATAAAGCACTGGAAAGTCTGACTTTTCTTACTCAGAAAATAAACCCATGAATATCTAGTGTAGCCATCAGTAAATAACAGAAAATAATATACTCCTCCTAGCGACTTTGTCTACATAGGTCCGCATATATTAGTGTGCACTAGTTCTAAAATATCTGTTACCTTCCTCTTATCATGCATAGGAAACTGTTCTCTATGCATTTTACCTAAGGCACATCCATCACAATTTCACTGAATATTACGAAAGATAGGGAGCCCCTCAACCATACCTTTCTTCTGCAATAACATGAGGTCCTGCAAATTCAAGTAACCGAACCTCTGATGCTAGAGTTGTTCGGCTGTCGATCCTCCTGCAACCATGGCTCGCTTTGGTATACTCTTTGCATCCAGTCTGTATAGGCTTCCAACTCGCATGCCTGTTGCAACTATTTCATTCCTGCAATCCTTTATCACACAATGAGTCTTGAAGAACTCGACTTGCATATCTTGATCAACCATCATGGATACAGATATCAGATTTTTCTTAATTCCAGGTACATATAAAACATTTTTAAGCTGACTAATTTTTCCATTTGGTAACTTCACTGGAATCACCCCATAACCTTTAATCTCATATCCACTATCATCTCCTAAATAAATTTTTGATCCATTTGTACTTTCTTCAAGACTATCAAAAAATTCCTTTTTACCTGTCATGTGTGAGGATGCTCCGGAATCGACATACCAAATATCATCCTCATTAGATGCTGAAAGGGCACAGTTGACTGTGAACAGTTGAAATTCATGACTGAAGTCTTTATCTTCTTCTTCAACAAAGTATCCTCTGTGCTTTGCATTTGCCTGCTTCCTCTTTGCATCATCAGCCTGCTTCTTAAAGAATTCATTCTGTATATGACCCTTCTTTCCACAATAATAACATTTCTTTACATAATGATTTGCAAGCATACCTTTATGAGAATTCTTCTGCGATGTTCCTCCTTTTTGCTGTGATCACTGCTATGGCTACTTTCCTCTGAATAGTTGTTGTTTCACCATCAGCGCAAGATCATCATTCTGGGGGTTCAAGTTCTGTCGTCGCTCCTCCTCTTGCAGAAAGATCCCTGTCAGATCTTCAAATGTGGGCGCTTTCTCCCTTGGCGCCAATCCAGTGACGAACATTTGAAATTCATCATGCATCCCACTTAGTGTGATTGAGACAAGATCAGATTCAGACACCACGTCTCCGATGTCCACCAATCCGTCTTTCACATCTTTAATTCGTGCAACAAATGCAACAGCATTCTCCCTTTCGTCCATCCTCATTGAAAATAGCTTGCTTTTAAGCACCATAATTCGACTTTTGTTCTGGGTCTGATACAGATTCTTGATGGTCGTCCAGATCTCTGCGGACGTTTTACATTCTCTGATGTGCGGGATAATACTGTCCTTCACGAACATCTTCAGCAACACTTTGGCTTTGTTCTCTCGTTTCTCCCATTCTTGCTCCTATATCTCTGCATTCGGCTTCAACTCATCACCTTTAACTATGGACCAAGCATTCGCACCCTCAAGCAAGGTCTGGATCTTAAACTTCCAATTCGTGAAGTTAGATCCATCGAGTTTGCCAAACTCATGAAGGTAGGATTCCATCGTATTACTCATTTTGATCAGATCTACAAAATGAATCCACCCAACAGTAAAAGAAAAACGATACCTATCAAATCGATTTTTCACTTCTCTGCCACCGATCTACAGTATCTGGCAATCCCGCTCCAATGAGCAAATTCGGCGTTTTTCAATGCAGCCGACAAATTGATCCGATCTGCCTCTCCCGGATAGATCTGCAACTTCGCCGATCTGCACCCCTCGCAAATCACCAAACGAAGATGAGGCTTCCCACAGATCCCCTTGAAGGTGGGTTGGTGCTCTCCCAAGCGAAAAATCCGCGCCAAGAAAAAAATCGCGCAAGGCAAAAATGCTGGCATGATTTTTCCCTTAAAATCCGCGCCAATCTAGTACTTTGGCACATTGGCACACTTAATAACCAAACAGTCGCACCAATCCGGTATTCTGGCACGCTCCCGAGCCAGAAACCCGCGCCAACCCCCTTCTACTCGGGAAGAAAAAGCTTTCGAGTTCGAGCCAGGTGTTCTACAATCCACCTACTCAATTGAGCACAGAGCTCTTGTGTACACATGGCCATAGAGGCACTTCAAGCCACACAGGAAATTCTACCACATAGGCAAGCTAGCTACAAAGGCACTTCAGCCACAAAGGTGATAAAAGATCAGGCTCACCGAATCTGAGCTCTGATACCAAGATAAAATGTGAACATAATTGAAAAGAAGGAGATGTAGCTCACAGGTTTGGCCTGCACCTGGATACTACACTCAAAACAGAGAGATCACTCTCGTACACTCTATTACTATCAATGAAAGATTACATCATTTAAGTACAACTTTAGAAATCAGGAAGCTGCAACCAAACTCCTAAATTCTAGGAACAAATCCTAAACTAAGGTGATACGTTACAACTATGTAACCATTTCTCCATTAATACAAAATAATATTAATTATTTTCAACTAGCCTTGGGGTTTCTTGTGTGTTCTCCTGTTACACATGCTTAGTTTAGTATTTCGG
Organism: Pinus taeda; assembly: GCA_000404065.3. Lineage (NCBI taxonomy): Eukaryota > Viridiplantae > Streptophyta > Pinopsida > Pinales > Pinaceae > Pinus > Pinus taeda. Next base: position 116,668 of record APFE030629349.1, read on the forward strand.
ATATACACTCCCCCTCCCGTTGTAGATTGTTTCATTGCATTCATCTTACTTTTCCTACATTAATCTCCTCCATCTGGGTGGGTTTTTATCCATATATGGTTTTTGAGGCCATTCATCATTATCTCGGTTTAGTATGCCTAGTACCATTCTGGTTGTCCTTTCCTCCTTTCTAAAATCAAAGATTTTCCATATTCATTTGATCTTCATCACAACCATTTACATTCTTATGTGCATTATTAGGACACACACCCCTATTGCGCTCAGGCGTCCAGATGCCTATCTGGGCTGCCCTTCTTACTGTTAGGGTCCCACCCTAACCCCCTTATCTATGTAATGGGACCACGTCATAGTCAAGAGTCAATAAAGCCCATATTAATAATTGTAAGTGGTTAATCCACAATTAATAATGGAACCACATTTAGTTGCAAATGGGCCGTAGTATTAGATAGATGGTATTAGTAATACCACGGTATTGGCCCGTGGTATTGCATGTGTGAGTCATATATAAAGGATAGAAACTCCCTGC